>CATIWM010158949.1:0-12719 GCA_949671775.1 Mallotus repandus | reverse complement strand
TCATCCTCCACCTTCTCCTCATCAAGATTAGATCTTTTTATGTCTTTTTCTTTGTTTGTTCGTCCATTTATGTTTAGTTTATTTTCAGTATATTTTCCATTTCTACTACCGTGAACTATTAGTTTTTATTATGTTTAGTTTTTATGTGTTTAGTTTACAATTGGTATTTCTTAAATATCATTGTAACTCTATCCTTTGTTAATGCAATTTTATTTTTAAATAATTATTTATTTAATTCTTTTTGCATTTTGACAAAGGGGGAGAAATTATTGAGTTTGTTTAAATTATTATTATTATTTATTTCCTTGTTACATTGTTACATGCATTGTAAGTGAGGCTAGCTTTTATTTTAATTAATGATCATGTTATCATGTTTTAATATTTGATGCTAAGCCTTGTTTTGCTTACTTGCATAATTTTATTTAGTATTTCTTAAAAGGGGGGGGGGGGGGATTTTTTTTCATTATTTTAGTCCTTGGTCTTTTATTTCCTTTAGAACTAAGCTCTATATAATCGTGTGATAAATGTTTTATATACTATTTTGTGATGCATTATCTTAGTAAAATTTGTCTTCTACCATATTGATGTTTCTTAAATATTTTGTCAAGTAATTAATATTATTACTTTAACAAAACAAGATAAATTTTAAAATTTATATTTCTTATCATTCCAAAATTAAGGGGAGAAATAAAGAAATATATATTTCTCATTCTTACTCCTTATAATTATTATTTTTTATGATATGCATAAATTTAGGGGGAGTAAAATTCATTTAATTCACACACTTCACTTTTTATCATTCTCTTAAACTCAAAATAAGTTTGTCAAAATAAAAAAGGGAGAGATTGTTGACCTTAACAATGATCAATCTTGATTTGATCTTAAAAAACTTAATTTTGAGTATTTAACTTTGTTTGTTTAAATGTGTATAAGTTAGGACTCAATTGAAAAGTCAAAGTGAAGAATTATCAAAGAATTCAACCTTGAGAATCAGGAAGGCTTTTGACATCCTTAGAGCTTTATAATGAGAAAGTGATATGATTGGCTTTTGAAGTAGACATCACAAGCTTTCTTAATTGATCTTACTTGTCAAAATTGAGTTCATTTGGGTTTGTAAATATTTAGTTAAAATCAGCATATGTAGCTTTCATTTTAAGTTGCGTCGTTCTTAGTATTTCAACAATATCTTAAGCTACAGAAGTTCAATTAAAGTTATTCAGAGTGATATGTAAATCTAAGACAAATGTCTACAACTTTTATGAAGAAAGGTTAGGTTAATTCGATCGTCTTTAGTGGTCACGAGCGCTGTCATAACCGGGACAAGATTAAACCATATGGGACAAATTTTTCTCAATTTTGACAATTTCGGCAGAATAAATCCTGGACACAGGTCCTACCTAGGACCAGGACTAGGATCAGCATGTCCTACTCGGGACTAATATAGAATTCATATTCAATGGATATAATGGGTATATTTTTGAATATCTAGACCGAGATTGATGAAATCCCGACCGGAACCAGAGAAATTACAGCTCAAAAGTCCAAATTTCATTCAAATGAAGTTTGAATTTGTTGGAAACAAAATTACTATTTCTAACAGCTACAATTAAATTGCTCAACTATAAATACAACCTCTGAAGATTATTTAGAGGTTAAGAAAACTTGTTTATTCATTATATACTTCAAAGCATTCAATTAAGCTCAAAAATTCTCTTTAATTCTTTTTTGTATTTGATAAACTCTTATGAGAGTTTGGTGATTGTTAGAATAGAAATTCTTATGCTTCTATTTTCTAGGATTTAGAAAATGGGAAGTGAGGTTCTATTCTAAAGGAATTGGTTTAAGTGTTTAGCCATTAAAACACTTGGGAGTTGGTTTTAGATTGACCCTTGAAACTCTAGTTTGTAAGGTTGTAAGAGTGAGCCTTAAACTCTTGTGTATACTCAATATTGTGAATAAGATTGTGGGTGATTGAAAATCCTAACTTGGGGATAAGTTAGGTGGAGACGTAGGATTGTTGAGAATCCGAAATCCTTAAATTCTTATGTTCTTCATTCTTTCTTCTCAACTTTCTTTCAATTATTGTCTATTAGTTTTTAATTTTTATTCTGTAGCCCTATTCACCCTCCTATAGGGCTCTTTCAGTCTCAATTATAATGCTAAGCGTGTGTAGTACTACAATTTCTTTTTTTTTTTGAGAAAGTACTACAAAAAATTTTGAACACCAAAATTAAACATCTATTACATCAAGTGATGAAAATCTTAAATTTCTTATGCAAAATTTTAAATTCAATTTTATACATAGAGAACTCACTTTATTGATTCATTTGATTTGATTCGATTTGAATTAATTGAAGCTCTTTTATATCTATTGTCAATGGTAGGGCTCAGCAGGTGTCCAAGTGTTCAACTTACAAATATTAAGATTAAACGACTGTCATAAATTAATAGAGTTACCCCAAGGCATAAGCAAATGAATAAACTTGCATCACCTTAATTGATATGATATTAGCACCTGTTACAAAATTACTAAGTTACCCTTAGGAACGAATTTGTAGTGCTTAGATATCAGCCTAATAAATTACTTGGAGATGCTATAAAGATTTAGTATGAAAAATATGCTAAGATTAAGTGATTTTGTTGTGGGAGAAGAAAAAGGATTGAAGTTATTAGAGTTGAAGAAATTGAGTCAAGTACAAGAGAAGCTTTGTGTTAGAGAGCTCCAAATATTAGAGATGCACGTTTTGTTGATCTAAAGGAGAAGCATCGAATATAAGAATTAGAGTTTGACGTAGCAAAAGCCTAATAAATTAAGGATAACTATTGCAACCCGTTGATTCATCCACGAATATCCAGAAAATAATCTTCTATTAATTTGTTGATTTAAATGAATACTAGAATAACAGGCATCAAAATTCATTGATTCTAAAATAGAATGCCAAAAATTGGAGGAAATAGAAATTTCTATTAAAATTCATCAAAACTATCTCCAAAACATCAAAATGACGAATAAATATTGTTGAAGAAAAAATCCTAAGAGAAAAAGACAAAAAGACCAAAAAACAACACATCACAAACGAACTTAAAACTTTAAATGCAAACACTCAAATAGCTTTCCTTCTAAAGCCACTGAGATTATGGGTGTAGATTCTCGGATTGCGTCACATAGCCTTAACATCTTACTGGGAAAGAAACCTATAGTCCAGAAGAAGAGGAAATTTATGCACGAAAGATAGAAAATGATTGAGGAAGAAACAAAGAAATTGTTAGACGCCGAATTTATAAGGGTAGTCACACATCTGGAATGGGTAGCCAATATGGTCCTGGTTAAAAAAGCTAATGGGAAGTATAGAATGTGTGTTGATTACACAGACCTCAATAAAGCATGCCCTAAAGACAGTTATCCATTACTAACAATTGACCAATTAGTAGATTCAACAGTTTGTCACTACTTATATAGCTTCATTGATGCAGCTTAAGGGTACCATCAGATTGCAATGAAAATAGAAGATAAAGAAAAAACGTCATTTATCACTCATGAAGTCCTTTACTGCTACAAGGTCATGCCTTTTGGGCTAAAAAATGTTGGAGCCACTTACCAAAGGTTAATGAATCGTGTGTTTCAATATCAGATAGGGAAAAATGTAGAAGTGTATGTGGATGATATCATAATCAAAAGGCATCAAGCAGAGCAACATGCCGAGTATCTCGAGCAAATCCTCAGTTTATTAGATCGATATCATATCAAGCTAAATCCAAATAAGTGCGTATTTGGAGTAAATGCAAAAAAATTCTTGGGCATCATGATCTCACATAGGGGAATAAAAGCAAACCCAGAGGCTCGGTCTACTATGTTAGCAAGATCCTTAGAGGCTCGAAAGTCTGGTATCCCAAATTAGACAAGCTCACAATGATAGTCATTCACACGTCTAAGAAACTCATACAATACTTTCAAGCCCAGTCAATAGTAGTAAGAACTAACTTCCCTTTGAGGAAAATTCTACAGAGGCCAGAAACTTTAAGATGACTAGTCCAGTGGTCAGTTCAGCTAGGAGAATTCGACATCAGCTACGAGCCTTGCCAGTAGATAAAAGCTCAGGCCTTAGCAGATTTTGTACAAGAAATGACAATTGAGGAAGCAGTCTCTCTTTTGTATCCGGAATGGAGACTCTATATAGACGGAGCATCTGGGGCACAGGGGTCTGGAGCATGAATTATTTCAATCAGACCAAGCAAAGTAAAAATTAAATATGTAGTTCAAATCAAATATAATGCCACCAACAATGCAGCTGAATATGAAGCATTACTCACAGGCCTCAACTCGGCCATCGAGATTCGGGTAGAATATCTCAAAATATATTTAGACTCCCAACTAGTGGTTAATAAGGTAAAAGGCACATACCAAGTTAGAGACCCTTTATGTAGAGACAGTGAAACAGCTCCTAAAGAAGCTGGAACAGGAGGGCAGACAATGGAAAATATAGCAAATTCCAAGAAGTGAGAACATGGAAGCGGATTTATTGGCCAAATCAGCATCAGAAGGTAGTTAAACATTTAAAGAACTTGAATTAAGTAAGGAACTCATCAAACCAAGCATTGAAAATATAGAATTGATGAATACTCAGGAAGCAGCCGAGTGGCTGAGGCCAATCATACGATACCTAGAGTAAGGCATTTTACCTGAAGATAAGTTCAAAGCTCAAAAATTGAAAAACAAAGCTGCACACTACTCTATGTATAATGGAGAACTTTATAGAAGGTATTTGTCTCACCCATGGTCAAAGTGTGTATCTCCAAAGGAGGGGAATTACGTACTTAGGAAAATTCATGAAGGAATATGCATAGCTCACGGAGCTCAAAACTCCTTAGTCTGAAAGGCGCTGTTACAAGGTTACTAGTGGCCTAATATGTCCAAAGATGCATGCTAGCTTATTCAGAAATGCCCCAAGTGTCAGCAGTTTGCTCGTCTAACTTACAAACCCTCCAACACTCAACATCCAATTGGAAGTCCATGGCCTTTCGCTATTTGGGGAATGAATATTCTAGGTCCATTCCTAGCTTCCACGTCCCAGAAGAAGTTTCTAATAGTAGCCATCGATTATTTCACCAAGTGGATAGAAGTAGAAGTTGTCCCAACCATCACTGAAGCTCAGATCCAACATTTCTTTTGGAAAGAAGTAATTTGCAGATTTGGCATACCCCATACTTTGATCACAGATAATGGGAAGCAGTTCAACAATAAAAAGTTTAAAACATTCTATTCAAGATTGGGCATCAAGCTCAGATTCACCTCCGTAGCTCATCCTCAGACGAATGGACAGACATAAGTTACAAACAGAATCATCATGCAAGGGCTAAAGAGGAGGTTAGATGAAACGAAGGGAAATTGGGTGGAGGAACTCAACAATGTAATCTTGGTATACAGAACAACACCTAGAAGCTCAACAGGAGAAACACCCTTCAGGCTTATATATGGAATGGATGCAGTAATACCTGTAGAGATCGACTTGTCAAGTTACCAAGTTTATAGAGAGTTTGATCTGGACATTAATCACCTTAATGTTCGGATATGCTTGGACTTACTTGAGGAAAGAAGAGAACATGCATCTATAGTCTTAGAAGCTAAAAAACAGAGAATAGCCAGATATTATAACAAACATGTACAACCAAAACAATTCAAGACTGAGGATCTCGTGATAAAAAGGGCGGATATAGGCAAAGGAAATTCTAGGACTAGCAAGCTCGGTCCCAATTGGGAAGGTCCTTATCATGTCATGGAAAAAGCTACAAAGGGTGCATACAAGATAAAATATATGCGAGGGGAAAGAGTTGCCTTGATATTGGAACTCAGATAGTCTTAGAAAATATTGCCAGTAAAGAAATTGTACTTAGACAAAAAAAAAGAACTCCAATAAAATAAAAGTACTACTTCATTCATTTTCAATTGTTTATCCAAAAAAGAAAATATTTCAAGTATTTATATTAGCCTCAGACTCAGGAGGCACTAAGCTAGTGTCAGAAGAAATATTTACACCCTCCAGAGTTAGACTCTTGGGCACTATAGTAGTGGTAATAGCAGGGTTAGTTGCGGCCGATGATTTCTCCTCGAGATGGTTAGACCCCGCTGATGCTCGGAAGTAGATCCCTCAATGATGGTTGCCTTTTTGTGACCCTTTTGATGCTTCTGGGCTGCTTTATTGGCAACATCCTCTGCAACAACCAACTTGGCTAGGTCATTTATTGTTATCTTATCAAACTTGGAGAATTCCAAATTAAGACGTTGAGCAAGTAGAATTCTTTTGCACTTTGACCGGTATGCTTTAAGGAACCCTCACACCTTGCCTTGGTAGGACCTCAAATCTTCCTTCCAACCTTCCTTTTCTTTGGCCAGCTTCTCCTTTAGGTTGGCAAGCTCAGAATCCTGCTTCTCCACCTTCTCAGAAAGCTGAGCCTTAGAATCTTCGAACTCTTGGATCTTCTTTTGATGAGACTAGACCTCAGACTTGGCCTTTTCAAGCTACACTTCAGTAAGCTCTACTACGCAATTAGCTGCTCCTAATTTTTTCTCATAATCCCCGACAATAGTACCGACCTCAGCATCCTTGAAGTTATATTCACTCTGGAGAATGAAATGCTCATTTTTGGCTAGCAGCAAGCCTTGAGCCATCTACAAACAAAGTGTAGAAGAGGTTAGCATTTAGAATATTGATAGTGAACTTTGAAGGTTGACATCCGGACTTACCTCTAATGCATGTGTGATTGGAAAGTTGAAGAGTTCACCTCTTCTAATGTCTTTCTACCTCTGCACGTCCTTCGGTAAGTGCAAAGACTCGGCGTATTGGTCTCTAACTTGAGGATCGAGGACACTCAGAGGACTCATCTTGTCCAAAATCCACTTCTTGTTGTCTGGGCATCTAGGAAGTCTTAGACGTTTGATGAAAATATTTTTTGCCAGTTCCTCTTCATCCTCGGCTATCCCTTTGCCCCTAGCAGGCTTCTTGGAAGACCCGGCAGCCCTCTTCTGAGCATGCTCTATTGGAGGTTCTCTTACAACCTCGACATGTCATTTAGCTAGAGTCTCAGAAGGCTCTTTCTACTCCAGAGTAAGGTCGATAATCTTTAGTTCTTGCCTTTAATCTTGAGCTTCCTTCAGACCAGTATCTGAAAGTAGTATCCTTGCTGTAAATGTATAATAGTCAGCCATCTACAAATAAAGGAAAGCAAAGAGTCAGAATATACCTCCAAGCATATCAACACTTACCATTAATATCTCTATTCCCATTATATACTCTCTGATGGTAACGTCGAGAATAATTTTCAGCAGATGTTCCCTCAAAGACACTCTGAATATAAAGCCTTTTTACCGAGTCAGAGTCTTCATCAGACAACTTTCTCAATCATTTTATGTCATGACAAGCATCGATCCATAAGTGCCGGATATTGAAGAATTCAGTCGGGTGTTCTATAACAAAATACTTGTGTCTCCAAGACTTTGGTATGTCCATAAGTCTCATAAATAGACTCAGACTGGGAACAACTGATAAAGTGAACGTAACCTGGTTAAAATCCTATAACTATTAGGATGGAGTTGCCCAGGAGCTATTTTATATCTATTTAGAAAAACTTCACAAAGGGATCAATGGGGAATCTCAGTCCACCCTCTAATTGGTCCTGATAGACCACCATTTTTATAGCATCTGGGTAAGGCTTATGCACCTTCTTATTAGTAGTATATAGTAGATATTCTTGAGGAATCCCAAATCTACGCCTATACCACTCTAGCATACCATCATCTACCCTAGACTCAAACAAATTAGACTTTACTTGCTCACATGGAGCCATGAACACCTCTAATCACGAATACGAAAGGAAAAACTAAACAAGTAAAAGAAGCTCTTGATTAACCTGGAAAGCAAAGTAGAAATCTCTCATAGCAAGCAGATTTCAGAAAAGAAAAACTTGGCAGTAGTGATAGCAGAGAAGGAAAATGGAGATCAAAACTAGAGCATATAGCAACACGAAGAAAAAAAGTGAAATTTGCAAAGGTTATCTTTCAATTTATAACCTGAGGAAGTTTCTGGATGGACCTCACATACCCTTAACATTAAAACGTCCATGCTTCATTATTCTAGGGGCATAATAGTCATAAATGGTCTGAGATTAAAGGACCATCATTAGCACAACTATCCAAGCGTTGTCCTTTTAATAGACGCGACTATCCAGCTCTAAGAACGCCACTAAATCCTCCATGTCTTCTGACACACGAGCAGATGTGACGACTGTCAAATTAAATATAGCATATCAACAAATGTAATGCTCACGCTTCCTTATTTAAAGTGCACGCTTTCTAAGGCACTCAGGCCTCATTTTATAACACCGAGATTGACCTCACGGTCACAGGCACTCGGGCCTCGCTTCTATAGCACCGAGCATCTAAGCCTCGAGCACCAAAAACTCCAGCGATGGTTGGTCCCATCAGATCATTTCTATAATGGGTTAATCCCTCGGGTCATTTCTTAACATTGAGCATCTATCAGTCTAGATGGCACCTTCACACTGTCTTACTCGAAAATGACAAAACTTCGAGTCTCGATACCGAGCATCTTCAGCATCAGTGACTGAGGTTGGCCACCTCGGCTCACCCATCAGCATCAACGACTCTTCAACACTCCTCAGTTCGAGCAATAATTATAGCTTCCTTGATATCATGAACATTCGGACATAAATATCCGACCAGACTTTCAGGGGGGGGGGGGGGGGGACCTCTTGATACCCCGTAGGTATATTCTCTTTCAATTAATAAGAATCCCTCATCAGGAAGACTTCTAGATCAAGAGGAATTACCTCAACCAAGGACAAATCCTACGAAGAAGAGGAATCATATTCCTCTTAGGTTTGAGCATCTCATCCCTTATAAATATTCCTCACCTCTCTTCATATTATACATTCTATTCTATTAAGCTCTTATTCTCTCATTATCTATCTAAACTCTCTCTTTCTCTACCCTCTCTGACTTAAGCATCAGAGGGTTTATGGGGAAAATCTCATATCTCACCTTACTTTTTTGTTGATTGCTTGACCGCAAGACTTGGAAATTTCAGAATCAAGTTATCAATAAGATTTTATATGATTTAAAATGATATCGACATGCAATTATGGATAACAAATATTCAATATTTGGTTTAGGATGCACGAAATGAACTCAATAATTATTATCCACTATAAATTATGGAAGTATATAAAAAATAAAAATAAAAATTATATTTGAAGTGAGATGAAAAGGAAATATATATATTTTTTAAATTTTATATGTATATAATTATTGTAAAATCTGTAATTTTATTTATTATATTCGAATGCCAAATATGCCAATGGAAAGTCTTGGCCAACAGACCAAGGCTATTATGATAAAAAAGTTATGCACATAACTTCGAGTTTTGAAATTAGGTAACAAAAAATTAGAAAACATCAATTTTTTTAAAATTTAATAATAATAATTTAGATTTTAAAAAAATTATATTTTTATATTTTAAATAGTAATTTCTTGAAATAAGACAATCTTAGCGATGCAGAATGCTTAAGGTGAAGCAAGTGTCAATTAGCTTAGTACCATTTATTTGTTAGGCTTGGGATGCAAGCAAAAATTATTCATGCAATGGGTATTGCTATTTTTGTAGTTGTTAGTTTCGTTTCATTTTCAGTTAAAAAGAAAAAGTTTTGTTTCATTCCTTGATAGTTAAAACTTAACTAAGAAAATTATTTATTTTCATAAAATTGAAAAGAAAAACAGATCTATTAGTTCTAAATATCTAACATCTAAGCTACAAAGAGTAGTTGTCATGATTTTGTTAGATGACATGTGATGTCACTGTACTATATGTGTTTTAGGTTATTAAATTTAAAAAAAAAAAACCTATAGATAGTACTTAAGAAAGGGGGAATTCCTCTCCGACAGTATTTGAGGTGTAAGGTGTCTCTTGTTGTACATTTCATAATTATATTCCATTTAGAATTAAGAAACACATTTTTATATGAATACAAGGACAAATTCTTTATTTTAAAATAATCAAATATAATTTTTTTTTTCTATTCCACGCCCAAAGTGAAACAGAAAGACTCTTTTATATTGATAATTTAATTTAATCTAAACTAATTTTTTGATCGGTAGGTCTAATAGATACGGTTCAAAATTTCAACTCAATTAGTTCATTTACAAATAGCAATTTATCCTCGCAATTCCTGTAATCTTTCTTAATCCATATATTATGAGGATAATGCTTGTAATCTCTATGCAATTAGTTTACCAAATGAAATTATTCTTTTTGACAATTCGTGAAATTTATGATCATCAAATTTTAAATTTTAAATAATTTAGCTAGACTCAAACCAATTATCTTAGTATTATTTATAGCTCATAAATCTAAATGGGTTTGATAATTATAAATTATAATAAGAATATGTCATATTATTTTCAGTTCAATTTGATTTAACAACTTTAAAACTAAAATGTACTCATATTTTAATTTGAATTTTCTTTTATAGTTTATACCAACGCAAACCAGTGGGTGCTTGGCTATTTGATATGAAAAAGGACAGTATATGATAGTCGAAAATTAATTTTTGAAGTTCTCCGATAGTAGTTCAAATGGTAAAAAATATAAATATTATATTATGGAGACTAAGGTCCGACCCCTCTTCTCTTTCTGATATTAAAAATTAACCACTTTATCTACTTGTTAAAAAAATTATTTTTGACATTGCTATAACTAGACATCATAACTACATTTTTTTCGATGCTAAGCTTTTCTATTAATTATTAATGTATCCTATATTCATTCAAACAATATTTTCTTATTTAGTTTGTTATTCATTCAAATAATATTTTATCTTAATTTATAATAGGAAAAAAATAGATGATATGTTGGTACAACAGCTATTATCTAGAAAATGATTTTTTTTATTCAAAATATATTGGTATTTTTTTGGTTAATAGGGAAATCATATAATCTAAATTTTGATGGACTGCATAATAGGAAGTTACCGTTTGACTACTCCTCACTAGTCAAAAAATATTTTTCACAATATTTTTTGTTCATATAATAAATATTTTTTTATTAAAATTCAAATTCTCATTCACAATATTTCTCAAACATAAATAAATTTTTATTTGATTTAAAATGGCTAAATGCTAATATCCAATTATATTACATTCGATACTCATATATTAGTTTAATGAAACAAAAACCTTCGAAATGGGAAGCTACATCGGTAGGGAAGGGGAGAAACTTTATAATTCTCATCCACTAAAGTACTAACAATTAAAAATATATTTAAAGTGAGATAAAATTTTAATGTCATTCTCTTTAAATTCTTATACTTATTAGTATACACTACAAAAACAAAGACACCATCAAGATGCATTTAGAAAAGAATGCATTCATCCATAATTGTAAATGGGATTCAACTATAATCATAACTGTAGAAGAAGAAGGTCTACTGTTAACAAAAATAGATATTTTTAACAAAGAAATGAAGATAGGAACATATTCTATATGAATAATGCCAGTAAATTGTTGATTAATATGAAAAACCATAGAAATATTATCAATAGGTTTAGCAACAACTATATCTTGTACCAAATTGACTCAATTCATTGCATTTTAGTTTTTTTGTGTGCATGAGTTTTACTAGAGTTTGCAAAAGATTTTAGGACAATAGCAACACTTGTATCAGCCATCACCTTTTCAAGAAAAATCAATGTGTCAAACTCTTTGTTTTCTGAGAATCAATAGTTAACTATCCGATGAAAAAAATAAAAATAAAAATAAAAATATAATTTGTAAGATGCATGGGAGATGAACAATTTGAAAATAGATTTTGTATTATTTCAGCTCTATACAGTTCATCTCCCATTTGTATACAAAGAAAATTAGGACTAGTACACTTTACAAAGAATAAAAATAACAATGAAACCCGGTTCATCTTCTCTGGCGTTGTGTCATAGCATCACAACACTATACTTCATCCAAAAATACTGCTATCTTATAATTCTGCATAATTCTATTTTCCCGAAATTGCAAAGAAAAATCTGAGTTAAGTTGCGTGTGAAATTTGGTAAGTAAATATGCAAGTCAATGAGGGGAACTCCTTAAAGTAAAGTAGCTCAAGGTCATTAAAAAGCAGTATTTGCAATGTTTAGGGACTTGATGGTCCACACCAATTTTATTGCAGTTTCAAGACTTATCAGTCTCAATAAAGTTTCAGTTTATAGACATGAAGGTCTCATATATAATTTCAGTTTAAAAGACATGAAGGTTTATAGCAAATTATTAATTTATAGATATGAAGATCCCGAATATAACTTCAGTTTAGAGACATAATGGTCTAAAATAAATTATCAATTTAGAGACATGGAGGTCTAGAGTAAATTATCAGTATGAAAACATGAAGGTCTAAGGTAAAGTATCAGTTTATAGACATGATAGTCTCGAATAAAGTAGATCTAAATCAAAAACACAATTTTATTCCTCATATTTGAGGAAATCAGTGTTAAAAACAAGTAAAAGACGAACTTAAAACAAAAGATTTAGAGATATATATTTGATTTGTGAAGACAACAAATAAAAGAAAAACAGAGTAAAAAACAAAAAATGAAAAAAACTATAAGACAAAGTTTAAGTAGAACAAAAATAGTTCACATGTCTCACACATGACCTGCT
>CATIWM010158926.1:0-57061 GCA_949671775.1 Mallotus repandus | reverse complement strand
TTTAAAAAAGAGAAAAATGAATAAAGAAGGAAAAATAAAGAGAAAAAAAATAAAAAAGAAAGAAAAAAGAAAAAAAAAGAAAAAAAAAATAAAAGGAAGAATGGTGTATATGTGTAAATATAAGTGATAAAAGTGTAAATAAAAGTGATATTTAATAATGAATAAAAATTTAAGGTATTTTAGTAAATATTTTTTAAAAAGTGCCTATTTGTGTAAATATCTCTCTATTTTTTAAATGAAGTTGGCCCAATTTGGGCCAACTTCGGTCCATTTTATTTTTTATTTTTAAATTTTTTTTGAAATTTTTTTTAAAAAAATATCTATATATATAATAATTAGATAAATTTTAAAAATATTTTATAATTTAGTTCAAAACCAATAAATTAAATCCAATAAATTTAAATTCACAATTAATTTTCATCATTGGGTCCTCTGTTGCATCCAAACTCAAATCATCTAGAAATTGGATGCTTACAGCAGCTTTAGTCTCAATATTGGAGACGAGATCCCTCTTTTAGTGGTTTTGCGATCCCATATCTACGGATTGACTATCGGAGAGGTAAATGCCAGATTTCTTTGATTTTTCTCTGCAAATAGCATTAGAAAACATCGGGTTATCGCTTATAAATGTATACTTATCAATTTAACCAAGAGGAAATTCAATTAAATGAACAAAATTGAGATTTTTGGAGTTTGGGTGTCAGATCACCTACACGAAGAGGCTATCGCCTTGTCGATGGGTTGATTGCCTCTTGGAGAAGAGGCAGTCGCCTCTTCGTGTTGAGGCAACTGGGTAACAGGGCAATTGCCTCTTCATGAAGAAGTGGTGTCCCTTCGATGGGAAGATTACCTCTACGCGTAGAGGCAGTCGCCTCTTCGACAATAAATGGCAAAAAAAATTTTAATCTTTGCTTAAATAAACTGCTAATTAAACTTTCTGGTTATTTCGTAGCTCAATTCCCACACTTTCAAAGGTGATGGAAATTTCAGTGGTGCCCACATTTGGTATGATGGGTTCCCGGACAGGATTAAGGCCCTCATCTGCAATACAGGCTTTTCAGACTTCATACTTGCCCTTTTGGATGCTCAAGGGCGGACAGACTATCAGCCACTTCACGCACTAGTGGAGAGGTAGTTTGAGACCACACACACCTTCCACCTACCTTTTAGCGACCTCACCCTGGATCCTGTCTCTTTTGCTGCTATTACCGCGAACCCATGTATAGGACACTATGTTCTTTTCGATGCCAGCCTACATCGGATGTCACTTTACCATTTGCTTACATCGAGCGTCTCCTCAAGATGATCCCAGATATGCAGGGGACTCATACTATCAAGATCGACTCGATTCAGAGTCACTAAATGCGGGAGAGGGTTGAGGCTCCTACTATTGGCCACTAGATCAGTCAAGTAGTAAGATCCTTCTTCGTCTACCTCTTTGGGACTACACTTTTTGCTGACACAGTGAGTTCCATTGATTTAAGCTTTTTGATGCCACTGAGAGATTTGGATCTAGTGGCCACATATGAGTGGGGTAGTTGCACTTTTGCGTATTTGTACTAGAGCATGGACGAGACTGTTCGAGGAGCCAGACAGATCTACGATTTTTGGCATGCTGTTATGGTATCTTCTCCCTTTTCTTTCTTTTATTGGGTTTGGCTCAAATACCGCTATTATGATTTGTTAACAATTCTTTTTCTTTTGCAGGATTAGGCTCTAGAGTTGGAACTGGTTATAAGGATATCCCATGTCTGTGATACCCCCTTCCTTGCCATGGCCCGGTAGGGTCCTACTCGAGCTTGGAGGAGATCTTTGGCTTGCATGCATATCCACCGTGAGTGTCTGAACACTCTGACCTTTGAGGAGGTACTTAATAAACATGAAATTCTTATTAATAATCACACAGGTATAAGATTAGCCCCCTTATCTTATTTCACATCATTGCAGCTGCATTCAGACTTATAGGGTCCACAGGTTGGTTGGACACTCGCCATGGTTCGCTCTATCCCGACACTGGTGAAAAGGATACTACTTCAGCGGCCCAATTGCAAGGTGTAGTACCTTGGCGAGAGGATATACCAGTGGTGTCTAGGCTCTAGGGTGAGATGACCACCACTGCCTCCCATTTATGAGATCTTTTGGGCACACTTATTAGAAGGAGAGGAGCTGGATCGGGCTGTTGAGGGAGATGATGCATTGGACTACTGTGAGAGGAGGAAGTCTCATTACTTGGACTTTATACGAGCTCATCTCCTGTAGAGGGTGCTTCTTTTAGGATCTACATCTCAGGTAAGCAAATAGTTTTGTTAAGCATACAATTTCACACTTTTATATGCAAACGGTATTTATCTAACTTAATTTTCCTCTTCAGGCACCAACCAGAACAACAGCTCTCTGTCTGAGGCCCACCATATAAGAGAGACCCACTCAGCGTCCTCGTATCGTGCCTAGAGATGAGGGCACTTCGACCAGTGCATCGCCTCTTAGGGGTCCCTCAAGTTCTGATTCGCAGATGGTGGTTGGTCGACTTACTGCTCCTTCTGACTTGATGATCCAGTGCTGGGTGCCTTCAGGCGAGCTTTCTCGTCAGTTTCTGAGATTGGATGAGACTCTAGAGCCAGTGTTCATCCTAGAGGCCTCCACCCATGTAAGTTATTTTCTTCTGAAATCCTTTTCTCAAATCTAGCTTAAAATAAGGTTAGTGTTAATCGTGTATTGATTGCACAGATACCTCAAGATCAGGGAGAGTACATGTACTGAGTAATCTAGGCCCAGCTGAACTTCCTGATAAGCATCATACAACTGTGGAAGGTATCAATCATTTCCTATGTCTACATGTATGCATGCTTTCATGATTTCTTACCTTTTCTTGTATTTTGATAGGATTGAGATGACACCAGCCAGGCTAGGATTACTGCCCTGGAGTGCCAGTTAGCCACCCTTCAGGTTGATGATGATGAGGCTAGTGATGGTGAGGAGGAGAAGCAGGCTGGTAAGCATGCTGGAGATGGCAGCGGTGAGATAGAGATGATCATACTGATGATCCCGCTGATGATCCTGCTGATGACTCGGTTGATGAGGGAAATGATGAGGCTGGGGATGATGAGTAGAGGATCACCTTAGATATGCTAGAATAGGATCATTTTTTCCCTCTGAACTGTTATATTTTGTTTGCTTAGATAGGTCTTTCATTTCAGCTTTTTCATGTTTTGCATTGAATGGGTGATACAAGCTTAAACACATTTCGACTGCATTTCAGATTAATTAAAGGAAATTTTATTACAAAAATTCCCTTCTTTAATAACCAAAACTTGATTTATAATGTCAATATTTAAAAGAGCACAACAAAAATGAATGTCCTCTTTCTGTTAAAGACGCATCGCCTCTGCATTGGAGCGTCGCCTCTTTGCTAAGAGGCGACAGGGAGTCGCCTTAACATGCAGAGGTGTCATCTATTCATAGAGGCAAATGCCTCTACAGCAACACTCTGCGGCTATTAAAATCCCTAATTTCTTATTTCCGCCATTCTTCTTCATTTTCTTCCTCTGAACAACATCTTAATCCTCTATCATGACCGAAAGAAGCTTGAAATAACTACAGTCGATCCTAAAAAGCTTAGATGGTGGTTCATGGGTAAGATTGGAATGATTTCACTTATCCGCTTTTCGATCCTTGCACGCTAGGAAGATTAATTTCCCATTCCTCCATATTCTTGTTCAATTTTGGGATCCTCATAAACACGTCTTCAGATCCAACATGGTAGAGCTATGCCCCCTGCAGGAGGAATTCGAAGCTATCCTAGGCTCTCAAATAGACTCTACTTGTCTGACTACAGTTCCTCCGATTAAAAACCCGTATTCACACCTCAAACAATACCAAATGGCTAGAATGTTTAACTTTTCCCCCCAATCGTCTCTTTGTCACATCTTCAATAATGAGGTTTTGATCAACTCTCTTCTGGAAGTTGTAGCATCTATGGATAACAAAGAAGTATATTGGCCTAAATCATGGCTTTTTATCTATATGCTCAATTCTTGATAGTTTCCCCTTCTGGCAACTATGATTCAAAAGTCTTACACATTCATGATTAAGTGGAGGTAGGTATGAATCCTTTTCCTCTCATCCTAGCAGAAACTATCATAAGATTAGATAATTTTTTGGAGACTAAGCGATTTTTTGGGAGTCCACTATTACTGGAGGTTAGCTTCCCTTTCCCTTTTTCTCCATTTTCTGCTTTACTGTCATTTTTACCCATTTACCTCTTTTAGGCATGGTTTCTTGAAAAGCTAAGGTTACTGGAGCCTCCCAGAGACATTGCACATTATAAGGCTAAGCATTACCGTACCCGAAGACTTTACCCCATTTTGGAAGATGTGTAGCGCTGGCTGTCTACATTCCCTGATACTTTAATCTGATGGATGTGCCCCTAGTGGAGGTGGCAGCATGTGACCATCCAGTCCTACACCTATTGTGTTCCTGTAGTTGGCCTTCATTTTTCCACTTTTTATAATCCTGCTCGACTTTGCAGGCAATATGGACAGAAACAGCTGATCGTGGGAATTTTCGGGACAACTTGGTTGAAACTTGGCCTCGCAGAACCACCCTGAGGCGCATCGACTACAATGGAGATCCATCCACTGATGATCAATACAAGGAGTGGATTCAGTTGCAATAGACAGAGCAAGATGAATTTGTGAAAAATAAAAGAACAAGAGAATTGCATACATCGAGTGTTCAATAGAAGAAAAAGAGGCAAAATTAGTTTATGTAACTTAATCTTTATTTCCTCTTTGTTGGATGGAATTTCCTTTTTAGTTAAGTAGTTTGTAATGAATACTTAATGCAACGTTCAACAATAACAAAGGCAATCCATTCCATTTAATTTAAGCACAGAGTGACTATACATCTTGCTTCTTACATATCTCATGTTGTTAATTGGCCTGCCCTTACAAGTTTTCCAATAAACAATTTTTTTCTCTCTCTCCTTTTACATGTCCTTAATTTTGTTATGGACTGCCTTTTTCACGTTTTTCAATCTAGCAGGATTTTTTAATTTTTTTGCTTTTTTGTCTCTTACTTTTGCCTAGGCAGCCTCTTTTTTAGATTTTCTCCCTAGCGAGACTCTACAGAAAGTACATCTTCAGCTTATCCAGGTTGATGGGCTCTCTAAACTCATTTAATTCTTGATCCAAAAGGATAGCAACACCCTTGGAGAATAGCTTCTTTACCAGGTATGGACCTTCCCAGTTTGACTTAAACTTTCATCGCAGATCAGTTATGATCGACCTAGTTAACTTTAAGACCAAATCACCCTTTTTTATTTTTCCCGGCTTAATTTTCTTGTTATAAGCCCTAGCTATCCTTTTTTGATATAGCTAAGAGTGATACATGGCTTTCACCCTTCTCTCGTCTAAGAGCGTCAGTTATGACAATCGGCTCTTTACCCACTGATATTCAAGGATTTTGGATTCTAAAAAAACCCGCATGGACTGAATTTCCATCTCCACTAGTAATACTGCTTCATACCCATATACTAAAGAATGTGGAGTTACACCAGTCGATGTTCTAACAATAGTTTTGTATCCCCATAATGCAAATTGCACATAATCTGACTAATCCCAGTAGTTTTCCATCATCTTAGATAAGATCCTCTTCACATTCTTATTTGCAGCTTCTATTGCACCATTTGCTTGCGATCTATATGGAGATGATCTATGATGCTCAATCTTGTATTCTTTTAGCAAAGCTACTGTTTCTACTCAAAACTAAACACCATTGTCAGTGATAACATGATGAGGCAATTTGTATCTACAGATTATATTTCTTTTAATGAACCTTGCCATTTGCTTTCATCAGACAGTGGCATACGATTTTGGCTCAACCCACTTGGAGAAATAGTCAATGGCCACCATAATGTAATGATGATCATTCGACGCTTTCGACCTTATCTCCCCTATGATGTCAATTCCCCAGACTGCAAACGGCCAGGGAGAAGTCATCCCCTGAAGTTCCATGGAGGATAAATGACTAACAACGCCATATGCTTGGCAATTATGACATTTCTTTATAAATTTCACACAATCCACCTCCATTGTTAGCTACAAGTAGCCTTAATGCGGTATTTTCTTAGCTAACACTATTCCGTTTATATACGGACCACACACTCCCTCATGAACTACTTCTATGAGACATCCTTTCTTTCCTATTAGCATTTTCAAAAAACTGTTCCGTTTCTAAATATTGCAATAAATAGTAGAACCACGGTTTCTCTACAAAGTTGATTGGCATCAACCTTATCTCTTCATAATAAGGGATTTGGGACTTTACAAGAATTAAAGGTTTGACTTCCATTTGTTTTCCTCCTTCCCAAGTTGAAGCTAAAGTGGCCAGGGCATCTGCCATCTGATTCTCTTTTTGTAGTAAATGAACAAATTTGTATTAAGTGAAGGATAGCAGAACAGTAGTAGAATAATCCCAATACAATCTCAATTTATCTTCCCTCACTTCCCATTATTTAGAGATTTGTTTCACCACTAGCATAGAGTCTTTGTATATTGTGACTTCTTCTGCCCCAGCATTCCAGAGTGCTTCCCAACCAAAGATGCAAGCTTCAAATTCGACTTGGTTATTGGTGACTTTAAATTCCAATCTTTTTGTCATTGGGATCATTTCTCCTTCTAGTGAGATAAGAATGACACCAATGCATGCTCCTCTATTATTGACCACTCTATTGAAGTACATTGTCTATGTTTGGATTTCTATTACCCCCAGGTGCTTATCTGAAAAATTCAACTCCCATTCTCATTCATCTTCCACTGGATTCTAAGCCAAGAAGTCTTCTACAACTCTCTCTTTTACCACTTTCTTTGCCACATAGTCTATCTCGAACTCGGTGAGTAGGACTAACCATTTGGCTAATTTTCCTATAAGTGATGGAGTCTGCTAGAGATATCTTAGGGGATCGTGTCTAGAAACTGCTTGAACTTTGTAAGAATGAAAGTAATGTCAGAGCTTTTTCATTGTCCAAATCATAGCCAAATATGTCTTTTCCACTAAACTGTAGTCGGCTTCGTAGGGCTTGAGCTTTTTGCTCAAGTAACACACTGCATGTTCAACCTTTTCGTCGTCTTCTTGAGCTAACATCGCACCTATCGCTTCTCTTTTGATTACTAGATAATGGATTAGAAGTTTACCTAGTCTCGGTGGTTGTAATACGGGGGGATTCATCAGATAATTCTTAACAGTTTCAAAACCTTACTGAAACTTGTCATCCCAGATCACTGGTTAATTCTTTTCCAGGAGCTTGATGATCGGCTCAAAAATGGTAGTCAGCTTAGCTATGAATCTAAATCTGCTAATGTATTGCAATCGCCTAATAAACCCTCTAACTTCTTTCTCGTTCTTTAGAGCAAGCATCTCTTGGATTGCTTTAACCTTATCCGGATCCGCCTCTATTCCCTTCTGACTGATGATGCATTGCAGCAGCTTTTTAGAAGTTACCCCAAAAACAAACTTCTTTGGGTTTAATCTAAGATTGTATTTTTCGGCCCTGGCTAGGAACTTGTCTAAAGCCTCGAAGTGTCCTTCCCGTGTTAGAGACTTTACCATCATGTCGTCCACGTATACTTCTATTTCCTTGTGGACCATGTCGTGTAGCAAAGTGGTAGCCATCCACCGATAGTAGCTCCAACATTTTTCAACCAAAATGGCATGACTAAATAACAGTAGACCCCCTATTCGATGGTGAAAGAAGTCTTCAGTTTGTCAATCACTACCATCATAATCTGGTTGTACCCTGAGAAACCATCCGTAAAAGAGTACATCGCACTAAAGGCCGCTCTATCAACTAGAGTGTCAAATATGTGATAAGGGAAAATCATCTTTTAGACAAGCCCTATTCAAGTCCCTATAGTCCACGCACATTCTGACCCTTCCATCTTTCTTAGGAATCGGCACTATGTTGGCTAGCCACTAGGTATCATCCACTACCTCCAAGAAATTTACCTTCAACTGCTTCTCCACTTCTTCTTTGATCAAGAGAGCCCATTCCGGCCTTAGTCTTCTCTTCTTCTACATTACTGGTGCAATGTGAGGATATGTAGGAATCTTTTGTTCCGTAATTTCTCTATCAATCCCAAGCATATCCTCATAGCCCCAAGCAAATACTTTCTATTTCTTTATCATTTCTTCCATTTTTATTCTCTCATCAAGAGTCAAATTAGAAGCAATAAGTATATTCTTAGGTTTATCACATGTGCCTAAATTAAATGATTCAGTTTATGCTAAATTAAAGTCAAACATATGCATGAAGTAATCATCACAAACAGAACAACCATTAGGAAACACATCACTCAAATAGGCAAAGTCATATCTTATTGCATTAACTTTTGAAAAGATAAGATCATCAGTATCAAACATGTTTGCAATGGAAATATTAAGATCATCATAGAAAACATCTATGATAGAATTAAAGACAAAGGAATCGAAGTAACGCTCCCCTTCTTAATTCACAGCATTCTTTAACTCCGCCGTAGGGATGTCTTTTTCATGCTCTGGCATCAACACCATTTCCTCCATCATTGGGTCCTAAATAGTAAATTATTTGGTCCTATTCACATATTCAGTAAATATTTCAAACCTGGGGACCAACTTTTCTACTATCATTAACGATTTAGGATTGCCGGTATATAGGTAATTAGCGCCTTCTTCCATAAATGTTTCCCACAGTGCTTTCCACTTTTCAGCCTTAGCCTTTGAGCTTTTAGATTCTTGATACCCTAATTCATACTTCAAGATGGGGACCTTCGGCTCAAGGAACTCTGGCGGGCCCTACTAGTTCTTCCTTAATCCCATTCTGGGCGTGAAGTTCATGTTTTTCATCATGCTCACTATTTTTAGATTCAATTCATCCTCATAGATCATGTAGACCTCAAAGCTTAGATTAACCAAAATTTCATTGGGAGTTAGCTTCAAAGCAGCGATCGCAACTTCAGTTTCTACCATTATAGTGACTACTCTCCCCTTATACGAAAACTTGATTTTTTGGTGAATAGTAGATGGTACTCCTCCCAAGGGATGGAACCACGATCTCCCTATCAGAATAGCAAAAGTGATAGGAATGTCGATCACGTGAAGATTTACCCAAACCTCAATGGGTCTTGTCTTGACCAATGCCTTAAAGGTTACTTCAACAGGCCTTTTTGGGTCATCATAGGCCTTAATGACTACCTCATATAGCTTCATATCTGACACTGCTAGCCGCAACTAAGGCATGATTTTCAAAGGGCACACATTGATAGCGGATTTGTTATCCACCATCACACAGCAAGTTAGTTTCCCTTTCACCTCGACCTTTATGAACAAGGCTTTGTTGTGGTCTCTGCCCTTAAAAGGTAAGTCATTATCTATAAAAATAATTGCCCCTTAAGGGCTTTCTATCAATGAGCCCACCATTTGACTGGGAGTATGAGTTACAGGGATCTTTTTATAATTAAGGGCCATAACCAGTGCTTCCTGATGGGCTTTGGAGTGTATTAACAGCTCCCAAACACTGGCGAGAGTCTTCTTATCTTTTTTGGCTTCAACAACTTTCTCAGTTTGCTTTTCTTCTTTTTTTGAGTCTACTTTTTATTTTTCTGGCTCGGTAGTTTTCACTTTCTCTTCCTTTTTCTCACCCTTTCTAGCAGGTTGGATCTTTCTTTCTTCGTCATCCTTCCACAAATCGACCCGTTTGTCTTCTTTATTATCAGAACTCTAAATGTCCAAAACATGCACATTAAATTTTGCAAGCTGCTAGTTCAAATTCAGGCTTTGATTTTCAAGTTGTGGGGGTGTAGGAGCGACATTAACGAAGGAATTAAAGACTTGCTCCTTCGTCAAGCTAGTATTGACCATAAGAATCCATGGATTTGGTGGTGGTACATTATGGTAATTGGGTAAAGGGTTTTTTCGGGTGTTGGGTTTCCTGGTTTCAGCGTCAGTGATCTTGCTTGAATTGATTAAATCTTTAACCTTATATTTCAAATGAATACAACCATCAGTGGTATGTCCAATGGTTTAATGATACTTGCAATATAATTTTAGGTCTACATTTAGGAAAAGTGGTCTTTAAGGTAAAGGTTGTATCAATTTATTTTCAATCAAATTCTCCAGGAATTTGGAAAAAGGTCATCCCAAATTAGAAAACCTCCTAGATTGTCTGATGACACTGATCTGTACACTATTATTTGGTCCAATCCCACTACTGGACCCAGTTCCCTCTCTGCTTGCAGATCTTTCGCTAAATAATTTCTTATCTTGCGCCAAGTCAGACTCTTTATGTACCCTGAATCTGTGCAACTCTTTAAATTTCCTGATCCCTAAATACATAAGCTTCCTAGAAATGCAATGAGTCAACCCTTTATCACTATTGTCAGTTGATCAGATTTTGCTGGTCTGTGTTTCATCCGTGATAGCTTTCCTCTCCATCTAGTTAAGTACTCAACAAAGGACTCGTTAAACTTCTATTTTGTGCTCTGTAAATCCCTTAAAGATACCTCTAGTGGGGCATTTAGACCATACTACTTGATGAATATAGCACAAAGTTCTTTCTAATCACTCTACACATGTGGCTCCAGAGTGTAGTACCAACGGATCGGAGCTCCCTCTAAAGATAAAAGGAATAGTTTAAGAATCTGAGGCTTGGTTAATTCTGTTGCCCTCATATAGGTCACATATTGCTTCAGGTGTAACTGAGGACCATCAGTCCTCGAATACTTCTTCATGTCATGAAACTTAAACTTTCGAGGTAAAGGATCAGTGTCTTCATCTAAATCCAAATCAGTGCAATCCATTGGAGAGTCAATCCCTTTTTCTTACAGTTAGCTTTTGATCAAGTTTTGAAGCTCCTAACTGAGCCCTCCGAGATTGGTTTTGATTCAAATTACTTGTGAATGCAAGAACTTCTTCCTCTTCTCTAAGAAATTGAATTCTCAAGCTAAAAACTCTACTTCTTCTTCCCTTTTTCTCTCTTTTCTTTCTTCTTTTCTTTTTTTTCTTAAGAAAACTCAGACCTCTCCCCTACAACCAAAAAACTCTTCTTGTTAGCTTCTACCCCTTTGCCTTTTCTAATTCCCCAAAAACCAAATCAAGATTAAAGACACTCATTTCTCATTATTTCCATATCTTTTCCCACCTTATTCCTACCTTCAAAGTCCTATTTTCATACCATATCTTCAGATATGTGATATGTGGGTCCATTTCTTGTTTAATGTAGCCATAAATGGTATTTAATGCTGCTTAAGTCAGCTACAAAGAGGTGTCACCTTATCGAAGCCCAGGCCGAAGAGGCGTCACCTCTTCGGCCAAGCCTGGTTTGGGCCTTTGGGCTAACAAGCTTTGGCTTGGGCCTAGAGCTTTTATCTTTGGATTTAGGCCTTTTTTATTGGGCTTAGGTTTGATGTTTTGGGCTCAACTAAGGGTTTTTGGGCTTGGATTTGGTGTTTAGGCCTTCGAGTCCATTTTTTAGAGAAGCTTTCGGGTTTCTCTTGCATTTGATATCCATAAAACCTAATAATTTGGCCTTTATTGCCGGGCGACCAAACCAAGGGTGTCCACAGTTTTTCCCCTTATTTTTTCAAAAGTTGAACTTATGAAATCCATTTTCAAAAAAGCAATATACACAACATAAGCAGTGAACCATAAAAATGATGTACCTGACCTCCAAGCTTTGCTCAGGCCATCAGTCTCAGAAATTCAAACCTGAGAGGTAAGATTTTAACTTGAAATGTCATCGTGATTCTCGGGTTTTCTTAGCCCGATCAACCACTCATTAATATTTGAAACATGAGTCTCAAGTCTTTCTGGCCTGAGAAGTCACTCAGTAAAGATAAATAAAAATATGACCGTGATCCTCGAATTTTCTTGGCCCGATTAGCCACTCATTAATATTTGAAACGTGAGTCTCGGGTCTTTTTGGCCCGAGAAGTCACTCGGTAAAGATAGATGGAAACGTGATCGTGATCCTCAAATTTTTCTGGCTCAATCAGCCACTCATTAATATTTGAAATATGAGTCTTGGGTCTTTCTGGCTTGAGAAGTCACTCAGTAAAGACAGATGAAAGCGTGACCGTAATTCTCAGATTTTTCTGGCCCGAAAAGTCACTCAGTAAAAATAGAGATAAACTTCATGGATACAACCCAATCAGACACTCATTAGAAAAGAAGATGCACTTTGGGGATACAACCAGACCATACAGTCCTCGCGACATGCACTTCGGGGATACAACCCGACCAGACACTCCTTAGAAAAGAAGATGCACTTTGAGGATACAACCTGACTAGACACTTCTTGAGATGTACACTTCGGGGATATAACCTAACCAGAAACTCATTAGAAAAGAAGATGTACTTCGGGGCTTCAAACCCGACCAAACACTCCTTACGACGTGCACTTCATGGATACAACCCGACCAGACACTTCTAGAATGTGAACTTTGGGAATATAACCTTACCAGTCACTCATTAACCTGATGCTTCAATCAGAAAATCTTTAACTCTTCAATGTCAATTTTGGGGTACACCCGGGAAGTGAAATAATGAAATATTTTATTTAATTTTTTTTATTTTTTTGCTTTACTGGGGACATATACATGATGGGCCAAGATGGGCCATCCTATCCTATGCCTAGTGGGCTTCTCCATCTCCCTTTTCCTTTTCCTATAAATAGCTTTCTTAACCTTTTCTTTTTTCAAAAAGATTCTCTTTCTTCCTTTTTGCTTTCACTTTTCTCTTTTGCTTTCCTTTTACTTTCTCTTTATTTTTTTGATCATGGATGCCTCACAGACCCCTGATCTTCTAGCATAGGACCTAGTGCCACCTCCAGTGCATCCTCTACATAGCTTTAGTCTCAATATCGGAGACGAGATCCCTCTTTTAGTGGATTTACAATCCCATATCTATGGATTAGCTACCAGAGAGGTAAGTGCCTGATTTCTTTGATTTTTCTCTGCAAATAGCATTAGAAAACATTGGGTTATTACTTATAAATGTATATTTATCAATTTAACGGAGAGATAAGTCCCAGATCGATCAGGTAGTGAGATCCTTCCTCATCTACCTCCTTGGGACTACACTTTTTGTTGACACAGCAAGTTCCATTGATCTGAGCTTTCTGATGCCACTGAGAGATCTGTATCTAGTGGCCACATATGAGTGGGGTAGTTGCACTCTTGTGTCTCTGTACCAGAGCAAGGACGAGACTGTTTGAGGAGCCAGACGGTTCTGCAATTTTTAGCACATTACTCTGGTATCTTCTTCATTTCTTTCTTTCATTGGGTTTGGCTCAAATTCCGCTATCATGATTTGTTAACAGTTCTTTTTCTTTTATAAGATTAGGCTTCAGAGTTGGAGCTAGTTATGAGGATATCCCATGTCCATGACAACCCCCTTCCCTGCCATGGCCTGGTGGGGTCCTAATCAAGCTTAGAGGAGATCATTGGCTTGCGTGCATATCCACCGCAAGCATCTAAACACTCTGACCTTTGAGGAGGTACCTAATAAAAATGAAATTCTTATTAATAATCACACAGGTATAAGATTAGCCCACTTATCTTATTTCATATCTTTGCAACTGCATTCAGACTTATGGGGTCCGCAGATTAGTTGGACACCCATCATGGTTCACTCTATCCAGACACTGGTGAAGAGGGTACTACTTCAGGGGCCCGATTCCAAGGTGTGGTACTTTAGCGAGAGGATATACCAGTGGCATTTGGGCGCTAGGGTGAGACGACCACCACTTCCCCCCCCCCCCCCCTCATGAGATCTTTTGGGCACACTTATTAGAGGGAGAGGAGCTGGATCAGGCTATTGAGGAAGATGATGTAGTGGACTACTGTGAGAGGAGGAAGTCTCATTACTTGGACTTCGTACGGGCTCATCTCCTACAGAGGGTGCCTCTTCCAGGATTTACATCTCTGGTAAGCAAATAGTTTTGTTAAGCGTACAATTTCATACTTTTATATGCAAACGTTCTTTCCCTAACTTAATTTTCCTCTTCAGACACCAACCAAAGCACCAGTTGTCTGTCTGAAGCCCACCGTACAGGAGAGACCTACTCAGCATCCTCGTATGGTGCTTAGAGATGAGGGCAATTCGACTAGTACATCGCCTCGTAGGGGTTCCTCTAGTTCTGATTCGCAGATGGTGGTTGGTCGACTTGCTACTCCATCAGACTTGATGACCCAGTGCTGGGTGCCTTCAGGCGAGCTTTCTCATTAGTTTATGATATTGGATGAGACTCTGGAGCCAATGTTCATCCTAGAGGCCTCCACTCATGTTCTCAAATCTAGCTTAAAATAAGGTTAGCGTTAACTGTTTGTTGATTGTATAGATACCTCAAGATCAAGGAGCTTACATGTACTTGATGATCTAGGCCCAGTGGGACTTCCTAATGAGCATCACATAATAATGGAAGGTATCAATCATTTCCTATGTATACATGTATGCATGCTTTTATGATTTCTTACCTTTTCTTGTATTTTGACAGGATCGAGATGACACCAGCCAAGTTAGGATTACTAGCCTGGAGTGCCAGCTAGCCACCCTTCAGGTTGATGATGATGAGGATGGTGATGAGGCTAGTAATGGTGAGGAGGAGGATCACATTGGCGAGGAGGAGCAAGCTGATGAGCATGCTGGAGATGGCAGCGGTGATGATGGAGATGATCATACTGATGATCCCACTGATGATCCTGCTGATGACCCGGTCGATGAGGGAAATGATGAGGTTGGGGATGATGAGTAGACGACCACCTCAGATCTGCTAGAATAGGATCATTATTGTCCTCTGAACTGTTATATTTTGTTTGCTTGGATAGGTCTTTCACTTCAGTTTTTGACATTTTGTACTGAATGGGTGATACAAACTTAAACACATTTGACTGCATTTCAGATTAATTAAAGGAAATTTTATTATAGAAATTGCCTTCTCTGATAATTGAAACATTATTTACAATGTCAATATTTAAAAGAGCACAGCAAAAATGAATGTCCACTTTCTGTTGAAGATGTGTTGCCATAATATATAGAGGCATCGCCTATTCGTAGAGGCGAATGCCTCTACAATAGTACTCTACAACTATTTAAATCCCTAACTTCTCTAAAATCCCTAATTTCTTATCTTCGCCATTCTTCTTCATTTTCTTCCTCTAAATAGCATCCTAACCCTCCATCATGACCGAAAAAAGCTTGAAACAACTACAGTCGATCCTGAAAAGCTTAGATGGTGGTTCATGGGTAAGATTGGAGCAATTTCACTTATCCGCTTTTCGATCCTTACACGCTAGGAAAATTAATTTCTCATTCCTCCATGTTCTTACTTAATTTTGGGATCCTCAGAAACACGTCTTCAAATTCAACAAAGTAGAGCTATGCCCCCTGTTAGAGGAATTCAAAGCTATCCTAGGCTCTCAAATAGAGTCTACTTGTCAGATTGCAGTTCCTCCACACCTCATACAATACCAAATGGCTAGAATGTTCAACTTTTTCCCCCAATCTTCTTTTCATCACATCTTCAATACTGAGGTTCTGATCAACTCTCTTCTAGAAGTTGTAGCATCTATGGATAACAAAGAAGTATATTAGCCTCGAATGATGGTTTTTTGTCTATATGCTCAATTCATGATTGTTTCCACTTCTGGCAACTATGATTCAAAAGTCCTGCACATTCTTAATTAAGTAGAGGTAGGTCTGAATCCCTTTCCTCTCATCCTAGCAGAAACTATCATCAGATTAGATAATTTTTTAGAGACTAAGCAATTTTTTAGGAGTCCACTATTACTGGAGGTCAGCTTTCCTTTCCCTTTTCCTCCATTTTTCGCTTTACTGTTAGTTTTACAAATTTACCACTTTTAGGCATAGTTTTATGAAAAGCTAAGGTTACTGGAGCCTCCCAGAGACATTGCATATTATAAGGCTAAGCATTATCATACCCGAATACTTTACCCCATGTCGAAAGATGTGTGAAGCTGGCTGTCTACGTTCCCTGATACTTTAATTCGATGGATGCGCCCTTAGTGGAGGTTGCATCATGTGACCATCCGATCCTACACCTACTATGTTCCCGTAGCCGGCCTTTAATTTGCCACTTTTTATAATCCTGCTCAACTTTGTAGGTAATATGGACAGAAACAATTGATCATCGGACTAGTTCATGAGTTTGAGCGAGGGCCCCTTTCTTAGAATTTTTGAGATAACTTGGTTGAAACTTGGCCTCGTAAAATCATCCTGAGGCATGTAGACTACAACGGAGATCTGTTCACTGATGATCAGTACAAGGAGTGGATTCAATTACAACAGACAGAATAAGATGAATTTATGAAAAATAAAAGAACAAGAGAATTGCAAACATCGAGTGTTCAACAGAAGAAAAGGAGGCAAAATTAGTTTATGTAACGTAATCTTTATTTCCTCTTTATTGGATGGAATTACCTTTTTAGTTAAGCAGTTTGTGATGAATACTTAATGCAACGTTCAATAATAATAAAGGCAATCCATTCCATTTCATTTAAGCACAAAGCGACTATACATCTTGCTTCCTACATATCTCATGTTGTTAATTGGCCTGCCCCTACAAGTTTTCTAACTAACTATTTTTCCCTTCTCTCTCCTTTTACACATCCTTAATTTTTTTCTAGACTATCTTTTTCAAGGTTTTCAATCTAGCAGGAATTTTTAATTTTTTCACTTTTTTGTCTCTTACTTTTGCCTAAGCA
This sequence comes from Mallotus repandus, assembly GCA_949671775.1. Taxonomy (NCBI): domain Eukaryota; kingdom Viridiplantae; phylum Streptophyta; class Magnoliopsida; order Malpighiales; family Euphorbiaceae; genus Mallotus; species Mallotus repandus. The sequence continues at coordinate 40,307 of CATIWM010158926.1, read as the reverse complement.
GCCTCTTTTTTAGGATTTCTCCCTAGTGAGACTCTACAGAAAGTACTTTTTCAGCTTATCCATGTTGATGGGCTCTCTGAACTCATTTCCTTCCAGATCCAAAAGGATAGCAGTGCCCTTGGAGAACAGCTTCTTTACTAGGTATGAACCTTCTTAGTTTGGCTTAAACTATCCTCACAAATCAGTCATGATCGACCTAGTCATTTTTAAAACCAAATCACCCTTTTTTATTTTGCCCGACTCAATTTTCTTGTTATAAGCCCTAGCTATCCTTTTCTGATATAACTGAGAGTGATACTTAGCTTTCACCTATCTCTCATCTAAGAGCGTCAGTTATGACAATGGACTCTCTACCCACAGATATTCGGGGATTTAGGATTCCAAAAAAATTTGCATTGATTAAATTTCCACCTCCACTGGTAATACTACTTCACACCCATATACTAAAGAATATGGAGTTACACCAGTTGACGTTCTAGTAGTAGTTTTGTATCCCCATAATGCAAATTGTAGATAATCTGAGTAATCCCGGTAGTTTTCCATCATCTTAGATAAGATCCTCTTCGTATTCTTATTTGCAGCTTCTACTGCACCATTTGCTTGCGGTCTAGATAGAGATGATCTATGATGCTCAATCTTGTATTCTTTTAGCAAAGCTGTTATTTTTGCTCGGAACTGAACACCATTGTTAGAGATAACATGATGAGGTAATCTGGATCTACAGATTATATTTCTTTCAATGAACCTTACCATTTGTTTTCATCCAACAATGGCATACGATTCTGGGTTAACCCATTTGGAGAAATAGTCAATGGCCACCATAATGTAGCAATGACCATTCGATACTTTCGACCTTAGAAGTCATCCCCTGAAGTTCCATGAAGGATAAATGACTAACATCGCCATATGCTTGATAGTTATGACATTTCTTTACAAATTTCACACAGTCCACCTCCATTGTTAGCCAAAAGTAGCCTTAATGTGGTATTTTCTTAGCAACATTGTTCCATTCATATGTGGACCACACACTCCCTCATGAACTGCTTCATGAGCTTTTGGGCTTCATCTTTATCCACACATCTCAAATACACTCCAGTTGGTGCTCTCTTATACAACATTCCATTATGGCTGATAAATTGACGAGACAACATTTTGAGAGATATCCTTTCTTTTTTATTAGCATTTTCAGAAAACTATCCTATTTTTAAAAACTAGAACCACTTCTCTGTAGGGGGTATCACCCTTATCTCTTCATAACAAGGGATTCGAGACTTTACGAGAATTAGAGGTTTGACTTCCATCTGTTTTCCTCCTTCCCAAGTTGAAGCTAAAGTGGCCAGGGCATCTGCCATCTAATTCTCTTCTCGCAGTAAATGAATAAATTTGCATTGAGTGAAGGATAGCAAAATAATAGCAAAATAATAGCGAAATAATCCTAATACAATCTCAATTTATCTTCCCCCACTTCCTATTATTTAGAGATCTGTTTTACCACTAGCATAGAGTCTCTATATATAATGACTTATTCTGCCCCAACATTCTGGAGCGCTTCCAAACCAAAGATGTAAACTTCATATTCAACTTGGTTATTGGTGACTTTAAATTCTAATCTTTTCGCCATCGGGATCATTTCTCCTTCTAGTGAGATAAGAACGATACCAATGCATGCTCCTCTGTTATTGACCGCTCCATCAAAGTACATTATCCATGTTTGGATTTCTATTTGCCCCAGGTGATCATCTGGAAATTTTAACTCCTATTCTTATTCATCTTCCACCGGATTCTGAGCCAAGAAGTCCGCTACAGCTCTTTCTTTTACCACTTTCTTTGCAACATAGTTTATTTCGAAGTCAATGAGCAGGACTAACCATTTGGTTAATTTTCCAGTAAGTGACGGAGTCTGCTACAGATATCTTAGGGATCGTGTCTAGAAGCCACTTGAACTCTGTAAGACTGAAAGTAATGCCAGAGCTTTTTCATTGCCCAAATAACAGCTAAACATGTCTTTTCCACCAAATTGTAGTTGGCTTCATAGGGCATGAGCTTTTTGGTCAAGTAATACACTACATATTCAACCTTTCTTAATAGTTTCAAAACCTTACTGACACTTATCATCCCATATCACTGGTTAATTCTTTTCCAGGAGCTTGATGATCTACTCATAAATGGTAGTCAGCTTAGCTATGAATCTGAATCTGCTAATGTATTGCAATCGCCTAATAAACCCTCTAACTTCTTTCTCGTTCTTTAGTGCAAGCATCTCTCGGATTTCTTTAACCTTATCTGGATCCACCTCTATTCCCTTGACTGATGATATGTCCTAACAGCTTTCTAAAAGTTACCCCAAAAACATACTTCTTTGGGTTTAATCTGAGATTGTATTTTTCAGCTCTGGCTAGGAACTTGTCTAAAGCCTCGAAGTGTCCTTCCAGTGTTGGAGATTTTACCATCATGTCGTCCATGTATACTTCTATTTCCTTATGGACCATGTCGTGCAGCAAAGTGGTAGCCATCCATTGATAGGTAGCTCCCATATTTTTCAACCAAAATGGCACGACTAAATAACAGTAGACCCCCCATTTGGTGATAAAAGAAGTCTTTAGCTTGTCAATCACTCCTATCATAATCTGGTTGTACCTTGAGAAACTATCCATGAAAGAGTACATCGCGTTGGAGGCCGCTCTATCAATTAGAGTGTTAATATGCAGTAAAGGAAAATCATCTTTTAGGCAAGCCTTAATTAAGTCACTGTAGTCCATGCACATTCTGACCCTTCCATCTTTCTTAGGAACCGACATTATGTTGGGTAGCTACTGGATGTCATCCACTACCTTTAGCTGCTTCCCCACTTCTTTTTTGATAAAGAGAGCCCATTCTGGCCTTTGTCTTCTCTTCTTCTGCTTTACTAGTGTAATGTGAGGATCTGTAGGAATCCTATGTTCTGTAATTTTTCTATCAATCTCAGGTATATCCTCACAGCCTTAAGCAAATACTTTCTATTTCTTTATCATTTCTTCCATTTTTATTCTCTTATCAGGAGTCAAATTAGAAGCAATAAGTATATTCTTAGGTTTATCACATGTGCCTAAATTAAATGATTCAGTTTGTGCTAAATTAAAGTCAAATATTTGCATAAAGTGATCATTACAAATAGAATAACTATTGGGAAACACATCATATAAATAGGCAAAGTCAGATCTTATGGCATTAACTTTTGAAAAGAAAAGATCATCAGTATCAAACATGTTTGTAAGAGAAATATCAAGATCATCATAGAAAACATCTATGATAGAATTAAAGCCAAAGGACTCGAAGTCACACTCCCCTTCTTGATTCACAGCATCCTTCAACTCCGCCGTAGGGATGTCTTTTTCTGGCTTTAGTGTCAGCACCAGTTCCTCCACCATCGGTTACCCAACAGTAAATTCTTTTGTCCCATTCATATGTTCAGTGAAGATTTCAAACCTGGGGACCAACGTTTTTGCTATCATCAATGGTTCAGGATTACCGATATATAGGTAATTAGCTCTTTCTTCCACAAACGTTTCCCGCAGTGCTTTCTACTTTTCAGCTTAGCCTTTGATCTTTAAGACTCTTGATACCCTAATCCATACTTCAAGATGGGGACCTTCGGCTCAAGGAACTCTGGCGGGCCCTGCTGTTTCTTCCCTAATCCTATTCCGGGCATGAAGTTCATGTTTTTCATCATGCTCACTACTTTTGTATTTAATTCATCCTCATAGATCATGCAGACCTCAAAGCTCGGACTGACCAGAATTTCATTGGGAGTTAGCTTCAAAGCAGCGATAGCAGCTTCAATTTCTGCCGTTACAGTGACTACTCTCCCCTCATATGGAAACTTGATTTTTTGGTGCATAGTAGATGGTACTCCTCTCAAGGGATGGAACCACGATCTCCCAAGAAGAATAGCAAAAGTGACAGGAATGTCGATCACGTGAAGATTTACCAAAACCTCAATAGGTCTTGTCTTGACCAATGCCTTAAAGTCCTTAATGGCTACCTCAAATGGCTTCAGATCAGACACTGCCAGTCGCAACTAAGGCAGGATTTTCAAAGGGCACATATTGATAGCGGATCCATTATCCACAATCATACAGCAAGTTAGTTTCCCTTTCACTTTGGCCTTTATGAACAAGGCTTTGATGTGGTTCTGCCCTAAAAAGGTAAGTCATTATCTATAAAAATAATTGCCCCTTAAGGGCTTTCTATCAGTGAGTCCACCATTTGATTGGGAGTATGAGTTGCAGGGATCTTTTTATAATTAAGGGTCATAACCAGCGCTTCCTAATGGGCTCTGGAGTGCATTAATAGCTCCCAAACACTGGCAAGAGTCTTCTCATCTCTCTTGGCTTTAACAACTTTCTTAGTCTACTTTTCTTCTTTTTTTTAGTCTACTTTTTCTTTTTCTGGCTCAACAGTTTTCACTTTCTCTTCCTTTTTCTCACCCTTTCTAGTAGGCTGGATCTTTCTTTCTTCATCATCCTTCCACAAATTGACCCATTCGTCTTCTTCATCATCAGAACTCTAAATGTCCAAAACATGCACATTAAATTTTGCAGGTTGCTGGTTCAGATTCAAGCTTTCATTTTCAGGTTGTGGGGGTGTAGGAGCGGGCATTAATGAAGGAATTAAATACTTGCTACTCCTTCAAGCCAGTATTGACCATAAGAATGCGTGGATTTAGAGGTGGCACATTGTAGTAATTAGGTAAAGGGTTATTTCGGGTGTTGGATTTCCTGGTTTTAGGGTCAGTGACCTTGCCTGAAATAATTAAATCTTGAACCTTGTCTTTCAGACAAATACAACCATTAGTGGTATGTCTGATGGTTTGATGATACTTGTAATATAATTTTGGGTTGGCATTTGGGAAAGGTGGTCTTTAAGGCAAAGGTTGTATTAGCTTATTTTCAATCAACTTCTTCAGGAATTTGGAAAGAGGTCTTCCCAAATTAGAAAACCTTCAGGGTTATCCGATGGCACTGATATGTACACTATTATTTGGTCCAATCCTACTACTGGACTCAGTTCCCTCTTTACCTGCAGATCTTTCGTTAATGAATTTCTTATCTTGTGCTAAGTCAGACTCTTTTTGTACCTCGAATCTGTGCAACTCCTCAAAGTTCCTGATCCCTAAATCCATAAGCTTCCTAGAAATCAATGGGAAACAACCCTTTATCACTATTGTCAGTTGATCAAATTCTACTGGTTTATGTTTCATCTGTGATAGCTTTCCTCTCCATCTAGTTAAGTACTCAGCAAAGGACTCGTTAAACTTCTATTTTATGTTTTGTAAATCCCTTAGAGATACCTCTAGTAAGGCATTTAGACCATACTACTTGATGAATGTAGTACAAAGTTCTTTCCAATCACTCTACACATATGGCTCCAGGGTGTAGTACTATCGGATCGGAGCACCCACTAAGGATAAGAAGAACTGTTTAACAACCTGAGGCTTGGTTAATTCTGTTGCCCTCATATAGGTCACATATTGCTTCAAGTATAAGTGAGGATCATCAGTCCCAGAATACTTCTTCATGTCATGAAACTTAAACTTTTGAGGTAAAGGATCAGCATCTTCATCTAAATTCAAATCAGTGTAATCCATTCGAGAGTCGATCCCTTTTTCTTTCATCATCATTTGAAAGATATTCCATTTGGTCTTTTTGACACCTCTCAAAGCATCCATATTTTATCAGGTCACCGATTCTACTAATAAAGTCTCTTGTTCATCCTCTATTTTCGGTCTTCCTGAGTTTTCAGCGTCCAGATCAAATAGTGGGGGCTGAGGTGCTAGTGGCTCTTATCTATCCTATTTTCTTATTTTCATCATCATTTCCTACATGATCGTATGGGTTTATTCAGCAATTTCTGCTTTTAATTTCTCCCTAAAAGCCTCAGGATCAAACCCTACTATTTTTATCTCTTCAGATATTCTAATCAGTCATCTGGTGTCAGATCGTATCCAAGAAAAAGATTGATGCGGATCTATATCTGCAACCACCATAGATTAGAAACATGCATGATGTGTATGCATGATATGCATGGTCTCATTAATACTAAAAGAAAAAGTTAAACAAATATTCTATTTACATATAACACATAATAAGCAAAGCTCTTCAAACGGTAACTCAACCCTTATCTCTTCCACACGCGTGTTCAATGGCGAGTTTCTTATCCTAGGATTGTTGGCTTGATTTTATTTATCAACAGGGGATAATAAAACTGACATATGCAATAAAACTCTCAAGACAATACGAACAAGTAGCAATTCTTTAAAATAAAATCAAAGTCCATCTTAATGGGCCTTAAAGGCCTAACTTGGCACAGTCCATTGGTAATGGGCTTGGGCTTTATTGTAAGGATTGCTAAATGACATAAAACATATGCATTTGGAGAAAATCCTGAGGGAAGTTGCTAAGTCATTACATGAGCTGAGTCAAGGGTAATAAGCTTCGACCCCCACAACTATATCCATCTATTATGCCTCCCCACTTAAGGGTCCATACAACTTGGATAAGTACATACTATGAGTGATAATAATCGAATACCCCACCACCAGGTTTGAGTGAAACGCAGGCAGCGAAGCAATGACTATTGTCGGGTTATTTGAAATTGTTGTGCACATTGTGTGCAAAAGTTTAATGAATGCAGAAAATGTAAAGGAAATAGGAAAATAATCAAAGATGATAAATTACAAAACACTATAATCAATTTCTCTATCCCTAGTGGAGTTGCCACTGTAGGTGATGGGGTCTAGCGCACGCCCAAGTGTTTGGCAACCACGACATTGTACGGGCTCAAGGCCCATTATAAAATACATAATAGGCTTGTGGCCCATAATGGAGATGGGATCACTACTCGGATAAAAACTGGAGCACACTGTACAACAACTGGATTCCATGGAGGTTCCCAAAAGTCATCATCAGAGATCGGGTTCGGAAACTAGGTATGGGCTTTTGGAATGCCCACCCAACCTTGTGGTTGGCCTCCGTGTGTGTTTTGTATTTTACTACCTTTGATTATTAGATTATTTCCTTATTATCGTTTAAATTGCAATCATTTCCAGTTTTACATTTAAGTCGGATTTACACATTGGTCTCTTTGCATGCTTATTAACCCACACTTATTATAAGTAAAGATAATAAATTTACAATCATACATTCAAATGAGAGGGGAGAAGGATTAGGGATTACAATCATTTGATTATAAAAATAAAATAAATGGAAAATAAACCAAAATTAAATCCTATCAAGAACTAATTAAGGAGTCAAACATTCCATGATTGAAAATCATGCTAAAAACCTATAACAAGCAAAAATTAGTTTTTTCTCACAAAACAACAATTATTAACTACAAAAGAAACTAAGTTAAATTTGTATAAAATGGACATAAATACTCATTTGAATATAAATCAACCCTTAATTAAATATAATGTCATGGTTATTACATATAAAATTGAGGATATAATATGGAATAAATACATGAAAAATAGAAGCTACGCAAAATACACTTTGAGAATCAAAATGAAATCGTGCAGAATTTTGGTGGAGCGGCGACGCCTCTTCAAAGAGGTCATGAGGGTTTCAATTTAACATCAAATACCAAACAAGAGGTCACAATTTTAATATATGTGCTTTTTGTCTTGGCAATTCTTCATTTTATTTCATATTGAAATGTTTATATTTTTTAGGGATTTAAAAAATTGAATTTTAATGAATATAATATTTTCAAATATGAGAATTAAATGAAAAAATTGAACTAAATTAAATATCTATGTATTTAAACTTTTCAAACGAAGAAATGAAGAATTGAATGTGAGAAATTTGAATCTGATCAATAACATTTCCATTTAAAAATTTAACATTTTTAGCTTTTAATTTTTTAGCCAATATTTTTAGCTTTGTATGCTATGAAATGACATGCTCAATTATTGTGCATCAAACTTTAAATCTTGATATTGATGGTAGGTAATTATTTTTATTTAAATGATATTTTAAATTTAAAATATATTATATATAATTATATTAAATAATTATTAAAAAATTTTACTACTCTTATAATTTCATCTTAATCAAATGAAATTAATTATAATTCAATAAATTATAATCATCAATATATATAAATGAACATGAGGCAACAAAGAATCGAATTTAAAGGCAGCAGCTAAGCAATTTATGTTCGTATTGCGTTTCTAAGACTAAAAAAAACATCCCTATCTCTCTTTTTGGTAATCATCATTGAAAATTTCAAAAGATCATTAAGAATTAAAAGCAGATTGGCAAAAATATAATGCCGAACTCATTTATCAATGAGTTGTTTACATCTGTAACCGGGACCGATATCGATAAGCAAGACACGCATATGCACTCGCTGTTTGCATTACTTGACTTGTGCATATCCATCAAAATTTCCCTGCTTAATTTGCATTACTTTTCCATAAACTTTTAGCCCCAAGATATAAATAACATATTGAAAATTTTAGTAGTTAAATGGTAAGAATTATTTTTTAATATTAAAAATGTATAGATTTAATTTTGATCAAATAAAATAAAGCTCCTCTTTTAAATAAGAAAAATTATATCAATTAGTAAGAAATATTTTCGTTTAAGTGATGTTTCAAATTTGAATTGTAGTATATGTACATCGTATCTAATTAAATTGAATTACTTAAAATTTAATAAATAATATTGAATATCAATAATTTCTAAGAAAATAAATATATATAAATAATGTTACATCAATTGTGTGTATAAGCTCTCACATATGGTGTGGTCGATCTCCAGCCATGAACAATATTAGACAGTTGTCATGACTTATGAGGATTTTTTTTTTTTAAGGAGAGGAAGAATTCAAATCCCTTTTCTAAAAGTGTTATTACCCGTGGTTAAACAATTCCAATCCAAGGCAGTCAGACGACTCATGAGGATTTCGATCTAACATCAAATACTAGTCAAGAGGTCACACTTTTAATGTATGTGCTTTTTGTCCAGCCAATATTTTAATTTTGTGAGTGCACTTTCTTATTCAAAGCCATGTGCTTTTGTCCCAAAAATAACTAAATACTCAGATAAAGCAATAGCGCAGAGTGGCACTCATTTAGTTCAAATGTCCTATCCTTAGTTTATCCATTGTCTTTATCCACTATCGATTATAATGAGAGCAACCTTTCCAAAGTATAGCTCATGATATACCTCTTAAATAATGAAAAATTAATTTTCTAAAGGGACAAGGTTCATTTTGGCCCCTCAAGTTTACTCCAAAGCCCAAATAAGCTCTTTATTTGTTTTTTGGCTCAAATAAGTTAGGGTTTAGTTAAAAAGGGTCTTTTAAGCCCTTCTAAACAAACGGAGTGCATCTCTGTTAACTCAAGTCAACCAAACCTCAAAATAAAACTAAACCTCACTCTCTTTCCTTTAAATTTTTACATTTTACAATAGAATTATTTAGCAAATCCAAATCCAAAACCAAAATGATTTACACAGCAAGTAGAATAGAAGAAGGAGAAGAAGCAACAACAATAAAAGCAAAAGCAGAACCAGAGTAGAACAAAAAAAGAAAACAAAAAAGAAAAGGTGAATTGATTTGGAAATCATCCATTCCCTTATGTAATGCAGCATTTTCCAAGAATCTAAAAATGAAAAAACAGCAATCAATAATCTCAACAGCAAGGGCACATCACTTTTACTTTCTCTCTTTACCCAAATTCCTATCCCCTGATGGTGCACTCTAAGACTGGTCTGTCCTTTCCATTTTGGGTCGCATGTAATCCACTCCATCCAGCTCATCCCATCCACCAAACGTCACAATCAAAAGGAATTTGCTGATTTTTTGGGTATTTTCCAAATACACTCAATGAAATTTCCTAATTTTTTGCATATGCCTATTTTTTAATTTTGTGCATATGACTATTTTACTTACCAAAGCCATGACAAGATTCCCAACCTCAACAAATGAAAGTCGATTTTCAAGAGTAGATGGATAACTAACACCTTCAAATGCTTCTGTAAGAGCTTTGAGCGTAAAATTTTCATCCATTTGCGGAGTAGCCTTCACTTCAGTAATATCTTCTAATTTTGAAGTTTCCTCATCAATTACTGCTTCATTGGCATTTTCAGGCTTTACATTTTCCTGAGAATTTTTTACTTCATTTGCATCTTCCACTGGGGAAGTTAGTGGTTGATAGTATTTAGAATTCACATCCAAAGCATCTACTCCATGATTGACTTTCAACAGTTTACTCAATTACACTACATCACAGTACAACCAGTGCACAACATCCAAGTAATTAAATAGATGGACAATCAGCTTAATTATCACCACAAATTAATAATTGACATGAAAACACTCAGAATAAAAAAATGAATGACTAGAATACTGACTCAGCAATATCTTGGGTGGCGGCATCATCAGCATGAATGTCAAGATGATTCAACCTGAGAAAAGTGTTGTCACTAGCAGGTGTAGCCATGGCATGCTCGCTCCTGCTAGAAGGAGAACCGACGCTGCCATTAGTGGACACCGATTGAATGGAGATAGTGGTGTTACCCTATGACCTAGCGGCTCCTCCTCATCCTCGTCTAGAAACGGAGGCAGTAGCAGTAGTAGAAGCAGAGTTTTTGTCACCATCTTTCAACTGGTGGGACCCACCAGTCACCATTAGAGAAAACTCAAAAAGGGAAACCACAAATTGGGTAAATTTGTGAATTGAGTAAATGAAAAGCAGAGAAATAGAGAGAAAAATTGGGAAATTAGTGATGAGAAGTAAGATGGGTATTTAGGTTATGAATTAGGATTGGTGATCTAAGAAGAAGGCAACGGTAGAGGCGGTGGTGGCGATGATGGAGCGGTGGTGGTGGTTCGTTTGTTTGAGCCGATGAGAAAAGAGGAAAATTTTTTTAAGGGTTTTATGATTGATTTTATTGTTATTTTGGGTGGTGATCAAGAAATTGAAGACAAGGAGTGAAAAAGATTAGGTTGGGTGGTGATGGCGATGGTGAGAAGTTGTGTTAGGAGAGGCAATTGACAAGGAATAACGAGAAAAAAATCAGCTAGGTCAAATTGGTAAAGTTCAATTTGCATTGAAAATTGACTTAAATTAATGGAGATGCACTCTGTTTGTTTAGAAGGGCTTAAAAGACCCTTTTTAACTAAACCCTAACTTATTTGAGCCAAAAAAATAAATGAAGAGCTTATCTAGACTTTGGGGTAAACTTGGGGGGCTAAAATTAATCTTATCCCTTTTCTAAATGAGACCCTGATGAAGACCATTCTTTTGGAGGATTAAGATAGTGCATGGCTGTGCGGGCTTTGTGACACATTGTGTCTGAGACTCCACAATGAATGAATCACTTATTGAATTTTAAGTATATCAAATTAAGCTTCTTGCTTATTTCCTTTTGGATTGAGAATTGAGTTTCTAAATTGAATATGAAAATTTTGATTAACTAAAATTTTTCATTTTAAAATTTCCCATGAACAATACTTCCCATTTTATTAACCAAAAAAAATCCTACATAATTAATTAATTCAATATGAAAATTTTGGTTTCTGAAACCAATTTACCACCAAACCTGAACCAAAAGCAAAACAATAAAACGCTATTAATTAATGAAAACCATGCAAGTTGTATAGAGTTGTTGAAACAATTAAGCCAGTTGCAGGATTAAATCCATTATAAAACTTTGCCTACAGAGAAAATCATCAATTGTAGGAATAATTTAGCCTTTTGCTTAAAAAGTATCAATTGTAGGAATAATTGTTGTTTTAGAAGTCTAATTTTGTTCCTAAATAATTATCGTTTTAAGTTATCAATGCATTTTAACTACATTTTTTTTATTTTACCCTAGTTTAATATAGGAGAATTAATTAAATAGATATCTACTCATTTTAAAAGTCTATATAAAGCTAATAATTATTATAAGGGTAGTATAATATTTTACACATATATTAAATACATTTCTTAATCTATGTGAAGAAACCTTGAACGACAATTATTTAAGAACAAATGAGTATCATTTATCCTTATCCACAGAAGAAGCAAGAAAATTAAACCCACAAATCAAGAAGATAGATAGTTCTAGTCAACTTTTGCTAAAAATGGGCATCAAAAACTTAATTAATTAATTAAATTGTTGTTGAAATTTGGATTAGCAGACGCTTATAAAGTCCATTAATGTAGAGACTTTATTAATAATGGTATTGTGTAGAATGGCCAGCAGGTTTCCATTTCCATCGATGATCGATGTTATATGTTGAACTTTGCCTTGTCGGGTGGTAGCTTTAATCTTCTCAAATATTAGGGTACCCTACTCTGTCTGGTACTAAAAATGTATGTTTGCCATTTGGCATTTGCAAAGGGCCGAAGACTACACTAGACTAGTAGTGTCTCTTGCATTGCATGGTGCTGGTGTCTTATACATTGATTTAGACTATATACCTAGAAAAGTGTTGGATAAAAATAACGATGGAGCTCTATGTAGTGGAGAGTTACCAAGCACCCACTTCTCTACTTAGCTCGATTATATGTAATTACCAGAAATATATCAAACTCAAAATCTAAATTATTATTGTTTTGAAATTAAAAAGTACCAACTGCTAATAAAATTGTAAATGCAGTTAATGTTTTAGTATGATAGCATATTTTTTGTTCTATCAAAGAGGTTGTAAGATTGCAATTCAACTCCAAAACTATATGTTTCTTAAGGAAAAGAGAAAAAAGAATGTATTGCAGATGGGTGATGGCTACTTGTACCGAATGAAAGAACTCCTGTACCCAAAAAATGGAATTAAAAAAAAAGAACAAATTACATTTTCTCCCTAAGATTAGACTTCATTCACATTTTTATGCTTTTGTTTGATCATTGAATTTTTTATCCTTTATTTTTATTCCATAAATATTTAAATTCTTCTGATAGCGTTTTGGTGAATTTCTTATATTAAAAAAACACTTAGGTCTCTTTATTGTATAAAAACATATACTTTAGTCTCTCTATTTTATAAAAGTGTACAGTTTAATTTCTCTATTTTAATAAAATTTAATATTTAGTTTTTAAGAATAACTATCTTTCCAACATTTACACATATTTCTATCAATACTTGATAGAAAAAAATCATGTTATAATTTTAATGAATTTATTAATTTGCTTGATTTCACTTTAAAAATTAAAGTATTCAAATTTTTAGTATTTAACTTCAACAATTGTAATTTTTAAAATTATTAAAAAAATTAATTAAATTAAGTGCAAAAAAGTTAATATAAAATAAAATTGATGAGAATTTTTTATTTAATATATTATAGATGTATATATAGGTGATAAAAATTTAATTGACATTGAAAAATTAAATTTAAAATAAATAAAAAATTTGGGGAACTAAATTATTTTATAGTATTTGAACATAGGATTAAATTGTTTTACAAGAACCTAAATGTTCTTTTAATAAATATAAGATATTTATCGGAATCCTATCGGAAGGACTAAAGTGTTGACGAAATTAAAATCAAGAGATAAAAAAATTTAATTTTCAAACAAAAGAGGAAAAAGCGTGAATTATGTCAAATTTAATGAAAAAGAATGTAATTCACCTAAAAAAATTGTACCAAAGATCGTTGAATCAGCTGGTATGGACTATTATCGTTTAAGTAATGTTTTATATTCAAGTCATGATATATATAGTTGTATTAAATTAATTGTTAAAAAATTTTAACTTTTTATATGATCAAATTAAATTAATTAAAAATTAATCAACTTTCAATATTAATACTTTAAAAAATTCAAAAGATGAATGATGATGTAGTTCTAGCGGAGAGCATCAATAAATGATGATTATATATCAACAGATTTGTATGGTATAGAATTAACAAATAACAATCTGCTAGCTGTGGAGAGACTACTCCAAAACTGTGGACACATATGCACGTGGTCCCGTGAACGGTAGCTATATATATATTTTTTTATCCGAATGGTTAAGAAAATAAGAGTTCGATCTCTAATTTTTTCAATTGGATGTTGACATATTTTACCATTTAAATTATTTTTAGAAAACAATGATTCACGAAGTGTAAAAATAAATAACCAGCATTATTTTCCCGTAAGCTTGGTCATTTTTACTACTAGTCTTTTGAATTCCAAGTCAATTTAACTTGCCCTTTTTATTTCATCAACAAAGGACCACTCATATATTGTTGCATATTAATTAGGTTTTCTTTTGTTAGAAGATAAGGAAATAAATCAGCTGATTGAACTGCTAAATTTAGTTTGAACTCTATTAGACCTTTAGATCGATTTTATCATTTTCCTGATACTTTATGGTCTCTTTATATATATATAGAGAGTAGGGATCCATCTACACGTGTAAAACTAATATGTTATATACAAAATTTCAACCATTGATTATAATAAATTTAATAGTCAAAAAATCTGGTTATCTTTATTAAACATTACTTGATTCTTTTTTCAATTAATTGATTGTTTCCTATTCAAAATACTTTCCATTAATTATTTATTTCCTATCTAAAACACTTTTTTATTAACACATTATGGTTTATAAAAAGAAAGTTAATACAAATTCTGAATATTTTTAGATGTCATTAACTAAAAATAAAATGATATAATACTGTGATTATAAAGTTTGACAAAATAATTATTAAATTAAGTATGTATTTCGTATTTTTTATAATAGGCAAAAAATAGTTGCCCTTTTGAAAAAAAAAAGCCGATAAAGTTTTTCAACCATTGTGATGTCTTTTTATTACTTATATTATTAATATTTTGGAATTATATCAAAATGAGTCCAAAATAGGACTGTTAAAAAAAAGATCATTTGATAGGTCCTTTATTGGGATTAAACAACCCTGTATATTAGTCGAACCACCTGCTTCTTGGTTTTTTTGATGCCAAAGACAAAACAAGATCTAATAAATAAGAAAAAAAGACAGTGTCTTCGAACTTCAGTGTAGGTTGTGAATTATATTTGCCCTATCTTTCTTCTCAACAAAATTTTTGCTCCTCGCACCATGAGTAAGCAACATCCAAACAAGTCACCATGCAATATTTTCAACAATTGTGATTAAACAAGCAATAATTGATGTTTTAACTTTTAATTAGTATTCATGTTTTAACTTTAAATTGATGTCATATATATTTCAATTTATCTTTAGATATTTGGGTTGTATTAAAAAAGGTAACTTATTAGTGTTAATGATGGATATTTCATTTAAATAAACAATATATATGTGACGGAATCAATTGCAACTCTGCTTATTTCACTAAAAAAGAAAATTACAACTATTTATATTTTTTAAATTTTTAATTTTTTTCATTTCCAATAAATATTTTAATCTTTTTTTTAACGAAAATATATTTATATCTTTATATATACATATATCATTAGTTTCAATTTATTTATGTTGTATACTTATATTATATAGGAAAGAAACAATTAATGGAACAAAGGATATAGGTTTTTAATAAGGTAATGTTTAATAAAAGTAACTCGATTGTTTGGCCATTAGATGTATTACAATCACAGCAGTTTTAGCGACGAAAAAATCTGTCGCTAAATCTGGTAGCGACGGATTTAATCCGTCGCTAAAACGCTCGTCGCTAAATAATATCGATGGATTTACAAATTCGTCGCTATTTTAGCGTCGGAATCGGAAATCCGTCGCTATTTTTAGCGATGGAATCGGAAATCCGTCACAATTTTTAGTGACGAATTTCGAAAATCCGTTGCTATTTTAGCGACGAATTCAGAAATCTGTCGCTATTTTTAGCGGCAGATTTTTGAAATCCATCGCTATTTTAGCAACGGATTTTTGAAATCCATCGCTATTTTAGCAACGGATTTTCGAAATCCGTCGTTATTTTAGCGACGGATTTCCGAAAGCCGTCGTTATTTTAGCGACGGATTTCGGAAATCCATCGCTATTTTAATAAATTAAAAAAAATCATATTTTAATAAGTGAAATTAAATTATGTACCTAAATGCAGATTTATTACTTTACTACAAGAAATAAATTCAATACAGTACTGCAATAAAAAATTAAATACACTACTGCAATAAAAAATTAAATGCACTACTGTAAATATAAATTCAATACATTACTGCAAACATAAATTCAATTCATTGTTACACACATATAAATACTACACAACATAATAGCAGTAGCTATAATATTTGAAAAATCCAAACACAATAAGTTATCCCAATATTTAACATATTAAATATTGGAAAACAATTAAGGACATGTTGCATCATCATCTGCTTGTGAAAAATGTGCACGCTAAGAGTTAGGTTGAGACTGTGAAAACATGCACATAAACTTGTCCATGTGCTCCTGCATTTCACGTTGATTATGTTCGACTTGCTCTTTATATTTTCTCATATCTTCACTCATCTTCTGTTGATCACGTTGCACTTGCTCTTTATATGTTTGCATATCTTCATTCATCTTTTGTTGCAATTCTTGCACACGTAATTCCACATTTTGCTCCACCACTTCATCCATATGTTGTTTGAAACACGGATCTGATGTAAAATCATATCGCGAAGTGGTTGAGAAACTACTGAACGGGTCAGGGTAAAATGTGGATGCTTGAGAGCCGAGGCCATATACCCGCCTCTTTTTTTCACTTCCTACAACCTGCAGATATATGTCGTCGACGTCAACCTCCACAGCCTCTGTAGGCCCTTCTGTCATCTACGAAGCAGAAGCAACCATGCTCTCCACAGTTTCCTAAATAACCGGGAATTAATTAATTTGTACTTATCAAAATTTGACTTACCTAATGTGTTTTAATAATTTTCATACACAAAGAGAAATTTAATTAGTTAGTATTTTATATCTTACATTGACGTCTTTAGATCTTTTATCAACAAAAGATCCATCTTTTTTTGTGTGCATCTTCTTAAATACTTCAAATGGGGTAGGAGGACGTTGTAACTCCTTTTCTTACAAAAATTTACAATTAGTGAATTCATTCATTTAGGGAAAAAAAATAATTCATTTAGTGAAATCACAAATTATTACCAAAGCCATGTAGTGTTCAAATGTTGATCTCGAACCGCCTATACGTGTAGAAAGACCGGTGCCCGGTCCACCTTTCTCAGTGTGACGATTTTTAGCAGCTTATTCACATTTTTTTTATATTGAGGGGTATTCCAATATTACGGCCAGCTATCCCATACATCTTCTGGTATATCTTTATCCTTTTTGCCTTCAATGCGCATCTTGCACAACATATCACTATATCTTTTTGCTGCCACCTTATAAAAAGTTTTCTTAACTGATGGCATCTTTGCTTCATCCCATTGAAATGCTTTCTGGAAAAACAATGTTAAATAACAAATAGAACGTTTTCTTATTATTTTACATTTTTTTGGTATATTTTATTTAATTATATTTTTAATGTGTTTTATACTTAAAAAAAATACGACATATATATTAATATTTATATTTATTATTAAATTTAATAAATATGAAATATTAAAGTAAACATATTTACAATAACACAAATAATATGAATCCAATTGTTTTATCATATTATATATCAAAAATTAAAGTGTTTGGAGGTGAACACCTCAAATGCTAGCAAAACCCTATTCATTATACATCGAACATGCATGATATAGCATAAGCCCTTATTGATGGAAAAACGAAAAAAAAATTTGATGCATGGATTTATGGTAATTAGGTTTATCATCACATTCAACTTTTGACCTTATCTATTGAGCTTTTTAGGTTTATTGTGGATGCAAGGAAGCAAAGACTACATGACAATCGATGCTCATTAAATATATAACTGAAGATGTTGTTGGCAAATAGAAATTAATGGTAGGAAACTAATACAAAAGAGAGATGGTAGAAAATGAAGACACAAAGTTAGAAATTAATAAATACCATAAGCTGCTTGAGGAGCTAATGAAGAATTTGTTGTTGGTGTTCTTACTGAAAAGCTACATAATTATTGGAGTGATATTAGCAATAACTTAATCACAAACAAAAATACTTCATCATTCACATCATCATTAAGGACACAAATTGGAAAAATGCACAATTATTCAAAGTTAAAGAATTATCCATCGAAGGAAACTTGGTGCAAGACAATAAGATTCAAAACAAAAGCTATGCAAACATAATTCTTTTGATTACAAGTTTAAAGTTACTGACTCTACTTTAAAAAACAATTGCTTTATTTGTGGAAAAGCAGGTTTTTATGCACATTAATGTCACAAGAGATAAGAAAATAGGTGATTAACAAATAATGGAAAAAAAAGTAAAAAAATCTTGGGCAATTACTTAAAACAAAATAAAAGAAAAATGAAACACCACAACTTTGAAATTTTTACTACTAAATTTCTTTCTCTTAATTTAGTTTTATTTACAAAATTTTCTTTATAACTAAATTTTCAATATATTTTTTTAATACAATGGAATGATATATATATATATATATATTCGACAGCATATCATCATATTTGTTTATTTAGTTCATCACCTTTAATTTTTTTAATTTTTTTTATTTAATCAATTGTGATTTAAACTCGATTAAGAATTCAATAAAATTAGATTACTCAATTTACCAACGTGATACTAAAAATCAGACTTATAAAAATATGACGGTATTTTTCACATTCCTACCACGCTTAAAATTCTGTATTTTGGACTAGTAGCAAACAAATAGCTTAAAACAAATAAATTAATAAACAACATATACAATATCATTTCAATTCATAGTAAAGTTATTGTAGTAAAATTTGGATAAATTATATTTTATAAATGCTTTATATATTAAAAATTCTATATAAATTATAAATTTTTTTAGTCACCAAATATTAAAATAGTTATTTAATATAATATATCTAAGTACAAATTTAGAATTTTCAGGGACCAATAGTAATTCTTCTTAATCTAAAGGTCTCTTATTGCCGACTTCCAATTACAAAATGGATTGTTCTACAATCCAAAAAGGGCCCCAACAGCCCCTTCTGGCTTGTTTAGCCATTCTGTACTATACCGCACAAGGGTTTTTTTTTTTTTTTTTTTTTTCCTTTCCAAGACGCTGAAGCGTTGTTCCTCACATATGATCAACAGGTTCTGATCGATTTTTTCAGGATTTTATCGGCTTCCCTCCGGAATCTCTGAATCAGTGTTAGTTCTCTATATCAATCTCGCGTTTTCTTTAGATATTTTTCCAGGGTCATCTACCGTCAGCTTTTAGCTAATTACTGGAAAGGCCTTCCCTTCACTGCTTTTTTTTTCATTGCATCTGCATGGTTTTTGCACCCCTACCCAATATATGGTACCTCAAAACAAAAATTATAATTGATTCCATTCATTCCCCAGTTGTTTTCTTGCCGATTCATCCACATAAGCACATACTTCTCGTTGTGATATATATTCGTTTCTTTTTAACTACTGTTTGGTTGCTGAGAAAAAGTTTACTCCAGTCTCTAGCATGTTTCTGGATAGTATTTGGGATTTGCTATAAACAATCAAACCCAATCTTTTATTTTTGTGTTTTAACTAATTATTTGTTTCTACTTAACAGATTTTCAGGTTTATTTCTTTGATGCCCAATAAAATGCCATTAACTGCAACTGCTGTCAACACTTCACCTCTGTCAGTGACAGGTATGTCTTCCCATAATTTAGCACTTGGAACTGAAGAGGCTTTTTGGTTTACACTTGTTAGCCATCTTTTATCATAAAACATTGGCTTTTTAACACATCAATTTTTGGATGCACTATATATATGTGTAGTTGTTATATGTGTCTGTCTTAGTTAATGATTATAGCTAAAGAACTTTGATTTTGAACACTGATGTTAGGAGTATATCAACCTGCAGTTAAAACAAGAAGTGGGTGCAAAGATCGAGTTTTGGAAACAGGATTTGATTCTGTTAGGGTATCCACATTGCTCCAATCTTCTGATCCACAAAATGGGTTTAACAAACTTGCTGTATCATGTACAGCAGGGCTTGCCAAGCAATTACGTCCTATTCATGGGAGAAAACATTCTAGTATTAATATATCTGCTTCTTTTACATGTGCTGCGGCTGCTTTGGTGAGATTATATACTGAATAATTCTGTGTTTCATTTGATGTTAAATTGGGATTATTAAAGATTTATTGGCATAAAAAATAAAAAAGTTTGCAACTTGTAAAATTGTTTGGTAAAAATGTCATAATTTGTCCAAATTTTAATATAACGTGCAATTTGATCGAAATTAAGAAAAAGATGCACATATGGCATATAAGGTAGTTGTGCGTCTTTTTTAATTAATTTTAACCAAGATGCAAATTTTGCTAGAATTATGAATCAGAATATTTTTTATCAAGTTTTTAAAAGTTAGGATAAATTTAAAAAATGTAGCAAACATTGTGATTTTCAATACCAATGGACCTTTATTAAATTGTCTATACATATTGCTATTGTTTAACATTGGAAGTTTTAGCTCACTTTCTATAAATTTGAAAATGATGGATGCCTTTGCATGTTATGGTTTTATTTGCATAGCAATAAGTAATGTAAGTTATATAGTTAACACATACTGTTTGGCTTTCTCTTATTGGTTAGCACTTCAGTGAAGTTGCTGCTGTAGTTTGTATATGTATAAGTTTGAATGGAAAGGAAAGAATTTTTATTAGGAGTTCTACCATGAAAAAGAGTTGAACTGCATTTCGGTTTGTTGTCCATCAAGTTTTGTAGTACATTTCTCTTGTCACTAATTTGTAAAAGAGTCAAATTACTCATCCATCAGTTTATTAGCAAACTATCTCTTCATGGACTGTGAAAGAGCAGATACTTTGATATACAAGAATACATTATTGCAGCAAGAAATTAAGGATTAGAAGTTCTTAATTAGAATATTTAATCCTCTTTCTCAATTGAAGATTTTTCTGTTGTGGGACATGAGAACTTTAAGGTTTGAGCTGATTTTGATCTCTCTACTGCATGCAGAATGCTAGGTGCTCTGCTTCTGGCCAAACTCAAACCCTCACTCGTGAGGCACCCACAAAGGCTCCAGTACGAGGTACTGCACAACTTTTCTAGACATGTATTTTTCAATTTGCATGGTGCAAGCATTGCAACCTTGGTGCTTAAAAGCATGAAGCTTTAGAAACTCTCCAGTAGGGGAATATTACACTCGAGCATTGATAGAATGGAAAAACAAAAATTGTTGTTCAACTTTTGTTTTATAATTTTGTGGTATGTTGTTTAAAATGGCCTAAAACTAGTCAATTGAATTTCAGAACCCACCAAGGCACCAAAACTAGATGATGGTGGACCTGGGCTCCCACCCCGTGGTGGAGGTGGTGGTGGAGGTGGTGGTGGCGGTGGAGGAGAGAACTGGTCAGGCGGATTATACCTCTTTGGTATTCTTGGTCTTCTAGGCTTCTTGAAAGATTTGGAGGGCGACCACCGGGATAGTAGGACAAGGTGAATCAAAACTTGCTTCAAGTCCCCAATAAAATCTTTGGCCATTTTTTCTTGATGTGTTCATTTTAAGTGGAATCACAGTTTTTGCATATTTGAGTACTTGACACTAAAATCTTTGGCCATTTGTTCTTGATGTGTTCATTTTAAGTGGAATCACAGTTTTTGCATATTTGAGTACTGGAGTTATAGTTTTAGAGATCAACACCTTATTATACACTCTTCTAGCTTCAAATTTCGATGACCATTTAAAACATCAAAAGCTTTTCTTGATTACTTATGAAACGTTATGTTACAGCTATACTGCAATTCAAATATAGTATTTTAAAATGTTCAAAAAAATAGTATTTTAAATTTTAATAAAAAATATATATATACCTTAGTGAATAAAAGCTCCTATCATGAAGAATTCTGCCATATGTTGTTGACGAATATATAATACAGGTTCGTTGAGGCCTAAATCAGTTGATTTAGATTTAAGATCGAATTCTTGTAGTGGTTCATTTTCATAGACAATAAAATATACTATCTCGCTGTTAATACTAAGAACTAATAATCGGTACCTATCGATGCTAGCAAGGAGGAAAAGAACATGTAACACGAGTTCAGCCTTTTAGGAAATACATTTTGAGATGAATTAGTGATTTTATTTCTTCACAACATTTAGTGATTACTGTACCCATGCAGCATATGGTCAGAAATCTGGTGTTTCTTTAGTTCCATTAAAGATATCATCAAAAATTAGAAATCTATTGTTTCATTGGATATCATTAAAAGTCCACGATGACGTCCACCACGAATTCATTAGTAGCGCTTCCGACACTTCACTCCTATGGCTTCTCATGAAATTCAGCGATGATTACTCAAATTCCAGAAATTTATTGGAAGATTTAAGGAAGGCATTTTGAAATATATAGTTCTTAAATATTGTAAATTAACTCATATTGATTTTTTATTCATCTAATAAAAAAAATCTTAAAAAAAAGGTAGCGGTAATTATTTAGGGTCTGTTTATTGAGCTTAAAGTGGCTCAGGAAGGAGACCATTCATACTGTTGATGTTTGTTTTGAATTAAGACATATTTGGAATGAGAATCCATTCTCCTTGGAATGGAAATGATCCATTCCCCCTCAAATTATGAAAATCAAATTTCATTTTATCCACTACTCAAAAAACGCAGTATCTTATAAATTTTATTATCTTTTATTTATTTTTCTGGTCCTCTTGACCTAAATAAATAATTTCATTACATGTAGAAATCTGAATTTTAAAAGTTTTTATTTAAGAATTAATTTTTATTTTTTATTAGTTAGTATTATAATTTTTATTAATTATTTATTTTTTAGTACTTTTAAAAAATATATAAAACACTGAAAAATAAAAAACTTCCATTATTTTTTACAAAGGGAATTAAATTTTAATTCCGATTATATTATGTACCAAACAATAAATATAAATATTAATTCTCATTCACATTTCCCTCCATTCCCATTCTCATTCTCATTTCCATTCCGATTCCAAACCTTAAACCAAACAAAGCCTCTTGCAAACAAGATTATTGCTGACTTTGCCTTCAATTAATCCTACGATTCAAATTTCATATTTTAAAAATTTTGTTTTTCTAAAAATATAAAATAAAAAGTCAATTAAATTGCCTGATCGCAATGAAATAATTTCCATGAACTTTAATTCAATTATTAAAAAAAATGATACAATCTGAGCATAAAGAAAGTTTTAACTTCTCATAAAATTACTTTCAAGCTTATGAGCAAGTTGTTCGTACGATTGGTATAGCCAACAGCTCCAGCTTGGCAGTTGGCACTAAAGATGGTCAACATGTTTTCTGTTCATTCTACAGTTAAGTTGAGATTACTAAAAGTGGATTGCAACCGAAAAAAAAATATGAGGTTACAATTGGCCTTAGTCAAAAAAAAAAGAATATACAACTACAAATAAGATTGCATGGCACCTCTAAAACTAAAGTATTGACTATTTTGTTGGTTTGCTCCATGATGTCTCTGATGTAATAACATTACCATAATAAACCTGTTTTGATGCTTCATCCCAATAGGCCTGGTGATACAACAAAATAAACAACTAGAATTAAAATAAATACGCATAGACACACACGCGCACACATGAGAATGCCATAGCATTAATCTTGAATAAGTGTTTGACTGCAGTATACAATGCCAGCCGAACTCAAATTGCCAGCTACAGCCTGCTGCTAGATCATTCTAACTCTAGAGGTCGGACATAATATCTATGTATTTCATAGTATTTTACTTCATATCACTGAAGTCCAACATCAGAGTTGTCTTTCTCAAGTCAATGATCTTTACTCTTAATTTGGTGGCCAGCTACTCAGCTAGCATGAAAGACGTGTGTTACTTTACTTTCTCCAATGCCATTACCTAAGTGTGTTACTTCTCCAATGCCATGATAAAAAATGAATGCCATTATCTATTATATGGTCCCTAGAAGATAGAACGCTATGGAAGACATCCGTTAACACCTTTTACTCGTGGAGGGTGTCATTCTCAAGCCTTTAGGCAAAGGAAATGCTAAAATTCACAGCACATATTCCCTATGTCTAGGAAGTGGCATAATTTTATACACAATAGCCTAGAGAGTTTATGCATGAAATGAAATGCCAAAATATACCTGCCAACCAGATGGAAGTTCCTTTGATAATTTAGTTAAATCAGGTTGCTGGTTTTCCTCAACAGGGGCTTCAGATGGTGCCTGTGCCACTAACTTGGCTGCTTGAGCTCTCCTGCGCTTCACTCGCTCCCGCCTACAAATTGCAGGAAAAAAATGCATAATAAAATACCAGAAGAGATTAAAACATATATATATATTTTTCAAAATAAGGAATGAAAATTTTTTCCAGTTAAGATTTTGCATGTTTATGTGTGATAGAGAAACAGAGACACAGTCAACAAAATCGATAGATTGTCAAATAAGAAAAAAATAAACAAAAGGTAAATTCAAAATCAAAGTGAGGCAAGATATATGTAAAAGCCCAAAGAAATGTTTTGAGCAGCCTGCTGTGGATTTGGGAATGCATAAAAGGCAACTATTTCACAAAGAAAGCATGCACTTTACTCCCCCACACCATTATGATATGTGGGGGGAAAAACATTCTGATACCCAAAAAGAGATGAAGGTGTTGTAGGAAAAAAGAAAAAAAAAATACATTAGCCTTGAAGCACCTGAATGTTGTCTCACATGCAAGAGAGAGAGAGTACAGAAGCAACAGTTTGAGCACCAAAAGAAAAGTGCAAAAGAGGGGGGGAAAAAAACAAGAGCAAGTAAAGAAAGCTAAATCATGCTGTTGATCTCCCCTATGATTTTCTGAAAGTAGATTTATGAAATCAAACTTCAAGAAATTTAGAACCAAATTTTAAAACTACAAGAGAGAAAAACTAGGACTGCCTAACCAATAAGAAAAAAGTATACTTCATAATTACTTAGTTTTATGTAAATAAAACACCAGAATATTTCTCTCTTTTTTTCCCCTTCCCAAAAGCTTGAGCTGGATTGTCTTATTAACAAATTTTCTTTAGGATCAGGAAACATACCAATCACCACCTAAAGGCTGAAAATTTGCATTGTCCTTGGCCTCTCCACTGGCAATTTGCTTAGCATGCCATTCCTGTAATAAAAAAAATGTCAGGTATCAAGTATCAAAAACAGATAAAAATAAGGTGCTAAGTAAAGATAAACCCATTACAGACCTCAATTTCCCTTTGCCTTTTTCTCCCCAGTATTTCATAAGCATTTTCTGGTTCATCTTCCTCACTCTCCTTCAACTCCTCTTTGGCTGCTTTCCACTGTCAGAATAAGCATATGAATTTATTCAATTGTACAAAGATATACCTTAGCATACATGATAAATGGCAATGACTTGGAAAAGAGCAAGATAATACCTTGTCCACCAAACTGGAGACTTTCTTATTAGACCTTAAGGTAGGTGCAACAGCAACTGTCCGCTTTTTACTACGAATAACTAGAAAAAGAAGAAACCAGGAGTTAATGAGTAACTAACTTTAATCAGCTAGTCAAATAAAACGAACATGAATTCAATGCATACTTGCATCTAAAAGGTGCTGCCCTATGATTTTGAACACAAAAGTGCTATTTGAACGCATACTGAACCAACCCTTTTCAGGACATATGAATCACATTCTAATCGTATATTTCACCTTCTTCTCCCTACCAAAATCTGTTCATTTATGAATCTTATTTAAGGGTTGTAAACACAAAAAAAAATTATGCTAAAGAGACCCAAAGGTCTACTACATCTATCAAATATCAGCCCATATTGGACATGAAGAATAGTAAATTAACATAAATTTACAACAGACCAGCTTAAATGTTATCACTATTCAAAGAGTACTTCCAGAATATACAACTCAACTAAGGGTCCAAAACTTCATTGCACTCATAACGCTTCCAGAACATAACAAAAAAATAATAATAAAAAGGCCTCAAGTCTCCTTTTCAATTAAATAAAGAAATAAAAAGGCCTCAATTCTCCTTTTCAATTAAATAAAGAAACATTTTGCCGTCTTCATTTATTTCCCTATTATACAGCTTGCAAAGCAATCAATACCTCTTGATAGTACAAGAACATCATAATAAACAATAGCATAAAACATGGAAAATCCTATATACGAGGCAATTGCTATATCATGATGCAACCATACAGAATCTAAAAAATTGAAATTGATGTAACTATATTAATAACTTCACTGATATAACATATTAAGGTACAGAACAATTACCTTTGGATAAACCTTTAGGAGCTGTCATTGTGGCTGGCACAGTTGAAGCAGCAGTAACAGCATTGGTTGAGGGAGCAGATATAATATCTTTAACATTAGTTCCAGCAGAAGTACCAGCAGATGAAGTGGAAGTAACCCCTACAGATGCTGCAACTGTTTCATTAGCACCAGCTGAAAGATCAACCTTAAGTTTTTGCACAGCTTCTGTTGAGTCATCAGAAGTTCTAATTTGTCCAGAAGCAATGTTACCGTAACCCACAGGATGAGGTTCAGCATGTAAATGAGAAGAATCTGCAACACTAACAACAGGCACAGGAGGCACTGATCCGTCTGGAATATTATAATATGCTACTGCCTCAACAGGGCTAACAACAATGGGAGCTGTTTCTACATAGGTGTTGGCAGCTGCTTCATAGTATAGGGGTGCATGGGGGAGTACAACTTGACTTCCATCAGCATGTCCATACAAATTACTAGCTGGGATAGTAACTGTGGGCCCATAATATTGGAAATTGGAATCAGGGTAGGATAAGTTGTATTGTTCTGCATAAGAGAGAGTATGACCTGTCTCCGTATAAGAGGGAAGTGGAGGGTAAGAAGAATCTGGAGGCTCATCAGGTGGTGGTGGAGGAACTTGCTCATTGTCAGGTGGGGGTGGAGGTACCTGATCACTATCAGGTGGTGGTGGGGGAATCCAATCCTCTTCTGGGGGTGGTGGTACAATTGACTCATCTCCAGATGCCAAATTTGCATATTCTGCAGGTGTATTTGGCTGACTCAGTTGCTCGAGTGGAGCAAATACTCCTTTGCTTGAAGCATCTCCTGCAGCTGTAATACTTGCTGGAGCTCCATCTTCAACTTCCATGTCAACATCCATGTCAACATCTTCCCCAGCAAGGACTTCAGGCTCTGGATAAGCAGTTACTTCTTCACTAACCACAGCACCACCATCCAAATGTTCCTTAAATAATCCCAAAGAAGAAACATGTCCATCAGTCACATCTTTGTGAGAATGATCATTATGCGAATCATCTTCAACAGTTGTCATATATTTCCCATTGTTATCGCATTCATCTGCATTGGAATCATGCTCCACAATTCCCCAAGATTTTTCCTTCGATTCAGGAGCATCAGTGGCTGCATGAACATCATCATCATCCATCTGTGCAGATATAGCAAGGTGGTAGATTTCATTGTTTATAACATCTTCTAATTTTTTAAGCTGTCTTTGGCTATGGATCCAAAATGGAACCAACGAT
Source organism: Mallotus repandus (assembly GCA_949671775.1). NCBI lineage: Eukaryota > Viridiplantae > Streptophyta > Magnoliopsida > Malpighiales > Euphorbiaceae > Mallotus > Mallotus repandus. Next base: position 12,798 of record CATIWM010158926.1, on the reverse strand, counting down.
GATCCATGAAATGAAAGAGACTTAATATCAGAAAGTCTAATATCTACTTCTAATATGTACTTTGACATCTGATCATGACATTGCAGGCGGCTCCCATACCTAAACACAATTTATAAATTAGCAAAAGAAATAAATAACACATGATCAATGAATGGAAGTGTAAATTTCACCAATGATGTCATAAAAAATTAAAGAGGAAAATTCTTACCTTTCTAGTGACTTCAGTCTCTCCAACAAACACTCACATTGGCTCATAAGAATAGTTGGAAGGTCCATCCCATTTTCTACTTCATTCTTGGTCACTTCAGCACCTATAGCTGCCTTCAAGTCACACTGGGACTCACTTAAGTACACATCAGTCACAGATTTTTTATCTTTCACAGATTCAATTTTGTACCCTTCAGTCCAGTCATTCATTTCTGGCCCATTACCATGCACTACTTGACTTTGAGAACCAAAACTACCACCGACATAGCCACCTACAGTTACTGCAGCACAAGAACTATCCAATTCAATGCCTAAAGTTGAGCTGGACTGATTTGCACCCGCAGGGGTGGCTTCCATGTTCTCAGTTGGAGGAACTACCGAATGAGAGAAAAATTCCGTTGCCTGAGCAAAAACTTCAGGTACTTCCCATGAAGTTTCTCCAGTTTCAGTATTCCAGTAATAATATTGATTACTCTCCTCGTGCATTACCATCCTCCATCCTGAACCCAAATCTCCATTAACCTGTGCATCAGACGTTGCAGTAACAGAGACTTGCATTCCTGAATCAATTTCTTTGCATTTATCAGTACAGGGAGCAGAATCTCTTTGTCCAGAATCTCCACCTTCCTGACTCTGTAAAACATCAACTGGAGAAGAATCTCTCTCTATGTCTTGTAGTTCAGCATTTTGTGCAGTACAATCTTCAAATGCATTGGCATCTACCTCCTTTCTGTCACTAGGCAGTCCCCCCTAACATAAGTAAAGTGTTGTTAACATTACAGGGTCAAAAAAAAAAAAAACCAAAACACAGAAAGAGTTCAAAGGAAAAACAAAGACAATAAAACAAGATATAGACGACCAATGCTTGCAGGACAATAAAAATCAATGTCAGACCAACATGAAGCAGTTATGGTTCACTAAAACAAACACTCACTGTACGCTTAAGAAGGGGAGCCAGAGTCTAAACTAAAGGATAGGGAAAGGAAAACTAAAAGTGGTTCTTGCTTAGATAAAATATTTCTAGTGAGTTTTATGCCCATGCCCCAACCAGAAACTCTAACGAGATATTCGAATTCACACAATAGGTAACCCTAAACCGTTAATATAGTTACTGCAAATGCCAGCAACAGCATCACTTTCAATTTCATCTCAATAAGGACTTGGTGCATGTCAACAGTCAATGCGGCAAAATTTTTTGCACAGCCTTCAACAAGAAAGGGGGAGGAAGCTAAACCTAAAGTAGCACAAGTTACCTGGCCATGATGATCTGAAGAGAAATTCTCTGCATCACCTCTTTTATCTGATTCTTCATCCAATTCCTCATCACTATATTGCTCAAGTAACAAAAGTGGATTCTGCTGTTTCTGACCTGCAGAAAAGATACTAGACTGTCAGATACTTAAATAAAGATAATGTACCCTCCTAGCAGTAACTAAATATCAAAAACTAAGCAAGCATATGAATCAGAATAATCAAGCATAATCAACCTAGCAGCAGCCAACAAAGAATTATTAAAATAGAGAATCATTTGTAATAATTTGAGAAGAAAATCCATGGGCAGAATTTAGGAATTATTGATCAGTCTCACCTGTTAAAACATAAAAAATGTTAGTGCAGGCACAAAGCAAATAAAGCTAGAAACATACGAACCGATAGGAAAATATTCCAGATGAAATCTCCAAAATGCTTTGACGCTGCGAAATAGTGGAATACAGGGCGGAAGTCATTCAAAAATTCACTGTGGCAGGGGCCGACCTGATCTGATATGTATATTCCCATGACCACAGCCAACTTAAATTCTGAAAACAAATACTTGGAGGCACACAACATAAAATATGCCACCAAAACTCATGCCCTCTCTCTACATAATCCTTTTGAAGAAAAACTGATGGAACCCACCTGAAGATGATGGTGAATTGGGTAATCCAGCACGTTGTGTAGGATCAACGTCCTCTCCACTTTCGTCATTTACATTTACAGAGGAGCCACCCAAATCTCCTAGAAGTTTAACAAAAATACTCATAAAATTATCATATATTTCATGTATAACAAGAAAAAATAACAGAAAATAAAAACACAGCAATCACTGGCAACTAAATTAGTCACTGATATCAGGTGCCAAATTTAAGACAAAAATCATAAGAAAAATAGTTTAACCATAATTTAATGTTAAATTTTTTTTTCCCAAAATAAAAGCTCCAGCAAAATTCCATCTCCAAAATCTAACATTAAGACTTCATTTTCAATTTTCATCTAATAAGGACCAGCATCCACAACCAATGAAACACAACCGATTCAAAAATTGAATCCGCCTGCTTCCTCAATCAAATCAAAACTTAAATAAATAAAAAACCCTAATTAGCTATCAAGAACAAATCGAACAATACAAAGTTTTTTTAACCAAAATTCGAAGCTTACGTATGATATAGATAAAGAAGACGAGTGTACCAGAGGGTTCCGCAAAGAGATCGAGCTTGACACGACGGCCGGCGTTGCTAAGAGCGGCGCGGCGACGCTCTTTTCTCTTTCCCATATTTGGATTTTTATTTTTTTTTTCCTTGGTGTGGTTCAATTTCAAATGTCGTGTGCGGCGGCGATTCAATTGATTTATTCGCCTGCTCAATATGATTTTTTTTCTGTTTTATTTAATTTCGGTTTGAAAAAATGCGATATGATGACACATACAGATTAATAGATGTGACATAGATTCCCCATTTTTGCAACTTTATGTAGTTGGGGCACCTCATTTTCAAACTGTCGGTTGGGCTTAAAGCGTACGAAATTAGGGCCTTATTTGTTACTCTATTTTTCGAGGAATTTACCCATATACCCCTTCTAACTTATCCAAAATATATATAAATGTACACAACTAAAATTAAAAAAATTATTCATTACTATATAAAAATTAAATAATTTAATTATTTATTAATAAAAATTAAATAATTTAATTATTTATTAATAAAAATTAAATCTAATTAATTAAAATATTATTTATATAGTTATTAAATGTTGAACTCTTAAATATTTTTTTCAGTATTTTCTCATTTTAACCTATGTGTCAAAAAAATCTTTTTAACCACATTAAAATTGAAAAGAAACTTTTTTTAACCACATTAAAAATTTTATTCTATCTTTGATTCTCTTCTATTATATTCATCTAACCAAGTTAAAAATCCTATCCTAAATTGTATTTTAACCAAATTGTTGATGTTAAATAATCAAATCGCACCAATTCATAAAAGCTCAAATTTGGAACTTTTTATCGGCAACTCTTATTTTTAAAATTATATTTACTATATTGTTTTTAGTTTTTTAACTTTAACTAATTGTAGGCCGTATGTTCAACATGCGTATAAGTATTTGGCGATCACAATATTGTGCAGGCTCGAGGCCCACTCGGGAGATACAATCAAATCTTAAAACCTAAATTAGAGATGGAGTAGCTATCCAAATGAAACCTAGAACAGACTTTATAGTAACTATATCTCATGGAAGGCCCCAGCAGTCGTCCTTATAGACTAGATTCAAAAACTAGGTATGGACTTTTGAAATGTCCACACAACATCATATTATACAGTATACACATTCATCTGTACTACAAAGATAAATAAATGAAATGAATGCACATAGAAAAAAATGAGGGAGGAGAAATGATTACAACCATTTTTCACACATAAATAAATATAAATGAAAATTTAATCTAATTAAATAAACACTATTTATTTATTGTATCCCATAAAAATAAATAAATTTGCCCAAAAAATACAAGAAAATAATAAAATTAGTTTGCAATTAACATAAAATTAATGAGAAAATGAACCAAATAAAACTCATAAAAAATAAGATTTAAAAAATATATTTACACCTAAACTTTATTGAATAAAACATCAAATTAAAATCAAGCTGATATTAAAATTAATTAAAAAATTAAAACTTTAACCATATTTATTCAACGTAACTAAAAACTAAACAATCACTAACAACATATTGAATAAAACGTCAAATTAAAATCAAGCTGATATTAAAATTAATTTAAAAAATTAAAAATTTAACCATATTATTCAATGTAACTAGAAACTAAACAATCACTAACAACATTTTAAATATCCTAATTCTATTCAATAACCAAATACATTATAAAAATAGTAATCTAACTAAAATTACTAATACAACAATAATAAAAAAGTAAATTAAAATATATAAAGAAATAAAATTACGAAAAGTAAATTATTGATTATTTATATGCCAAATAATATAATATAAAAATAAATTACTAAATTAAAATGAAATAAACTATACTACAAATTTCACCAATTAAATTGGCCTATAATTAATAATTCTAAAATACTATTTACTAAATATATTAACATTACTTCTTGAGTCTAAAATTAAAACTAAAACTAAAAAAAATAAATTTAACAAAAATATTTAACAACATTAAATAACCTAACTTAACTAAGTTAATTAAAGGATAGATAATTATTTAATTCACATACCTCTAAGCCCTTGTTTGATTCAATTCTATCAAGAAATTCATTTCATTTGGAAATGAATTTCAAAAGGAATTCATTTCATTTGCAAATGAATTTCAAAAGGAATTCATTTGCAAATGAATTTTTATTAATGAAGTGTGTTTGGTTTAAATAAATAATTTATAAAATTCATTTGAAATAAATTCCATACTTTTTATATTCTATTTGCTATAAATCTTGAATTCATGTTTAAATAGAAAGATGCTTTTGAAAAGGAAAGTAAGGAGAGATGTTTTAGACATTTAAAAGTATAGACTTAAAATTTGTGGAATTCATTTGAAAATTATAACTATTTTGATAGAATTTGGTTCAGTTATAATCAATTCCATAAATTTAAAAATTTAAAATTACAAATGAATTTTATACAAAATTCATTTAAACCAAACATATATCATTTTGATTTGCAAATGAATTCCATAAAATTTTGTGGAATTCATTTATACCAAACACATTCTAAGTCATACAATCACCCTTAATTAGCAAAATAAAACACAAATAATATTGCATAAAAATAATAAATAAAAATAAAAATAATAATTAGAAGTAACAAAAAAAGCACAATGGCATAAATAAAATATGAATAAGAAAGAAAATTAATCACAACAATAGAATAAAAATATAATTGCATAAGTTAAATAAAATATACAATATAAATCACACAAATCATAGAACAAAACAATATATATATATTTAAGCTCTAAAGTCATTAAACTAAAAATTTGACAAGTATCCACTATCATATTTGAGTGTTTACACTAAAAGCTAATGTGTCAAACTATTAAACATCCTAATTTTTTATTAAAAATAAAATATTTACTACAATTATTTAATATTATTTTTAAACTAAAACACTATTATACTTATTTCAATACGACTTAAATTCTAAAAGAATTTTCCTTCACAAAAAAATTTTAAAAGTATTTATATATTATGTATTTTTCTACCTTAAATCACTAAAAAAATTTTTGTCAAACCATATTTTTCTACCTTAAATCACTCAAAATATTTTTTCCAAACCATTAAAAAATTTAAAAATTATAGTAATTGCTTAATATTATATTTTTTAACTAAAACATTATTATACATACTTCAGTACTAATATAATAATTCTAAAAACAAATCTTATTATAACTAAAAAATTATGGCAACAAAAACTAAAGAAAATAAAACTGATGTGATATATTTTATTTTTAGTTTATTTAGTTATTATTTAATTCCAATTATTTTATTTTATAGTTCGCGCATTGTGTGGATTCACAACTAGCATATATTAAATCCTGAGCTCTAAAGTCATTAAGCCAAAATTTGATAAATGTCCACTTTCATATTTGAGTATTCACTCTAAAAGCGGGTTAATCACACCGATGCTACCCAATTTTTTCACTATTTTCCATTAAAATACCAAACTTTCATTTTGCTACGTAAAACTTCCCAACGTTTATCATGAATCCCACAAAACTACCTAATGACACATTTCGGTCGTCGGTGATAACATAGATGTTGACATGTCATCTGACAAAAAGTAGTGGCCATTTCAGTTGAGAGTTATTTACACCTACATACCCAACATTTTCACTAGTTCCCAATAAAATATCCAACTTTCATTTAGTCACTTAAAACCTTCCAACATTTCTCATGAATCCCATAAAATTATCTAATGACACATTTTGGTCGTCAGTGATGATGTGGATGCTGAAGTGTTAAGTTTTTTAATAACTCAAAATCTGACAAAAAAAAAAGTAGTGGCCACGTCAGCTGAATGTTAAATGGCGTGGCCCACTGATGTGTCAAGTTTTTCTTTTCTAATTCTTTCCAGTTGGATATGTTCTTTAGGTCTCATCAATATAAAGCACATATCCAATCAACATTTTTATTAAAAATATTAAACATTTTTTATTAAAAAAAATATTTACCATAGTTATTTAGAATTATTTGTAACTAAAACATTATTATACATACTTTAATACTAATATGATAATTCTAAAAACATATTATAACTAAAAAATTATGACAACAAAAATTAAAGAAAATCTCTCTCTCTCTCTCTCTCTCTCTCTCTCTCTATATATATATATATATATGTACACTTGAGTCTAAAATCATTAAGCCAAAATTTGACAAGTGTCTATTTTCATTTTTGAGTATTCACTCTAAAATCTAATATGTCAAACTATTAAAAATCCTATTTTTTATTAAAAAATATTTACTATATGTTTATTTAATATTATTTTTTAACTAAAACACTATTACACATATCTCAATACTACTCAAATCCCAAAAATATTTATATACTACATATTTTTCTACCTTAAATCATTCAAATATTATTATTTTTCAACCAAAACACCACTATATATACTATAACACCAATCTAACAATTTTAAAAACTAATCTTATTATAACTAAAAAATTATGGTAACAAAAATTAAAGAAAATAAAATTAATATGATATATTTTATTTTTAATTTATTAAGCCAAAAATTTGAGAAGCGTCTTTTTTCATAATCAACATCCACTACTGAAATCTTATGTGTTGAATTATTAAAATTCACAATATTTTTCTATAAAAAATTGATAAATTTATTTTTATTAAAATATAGATGTTTAATTTAATATAAAATACTATAATTTAATTACATTTAAAATATTACCCTTCATTTCCAAAAAAAATAATGTTTTTTATTTTAACTGAAACATTCTATTATATTCAAATAAAAACATTTTTCTTTTTTTAACCTAAAAATAAAAATATGTAATTTTTCACCCATTTTCTATATTTATTTTATTTATTCAATAATTATTATTAGTATGCATATTAAAAGTAATATGTACTCTTAATAAAAAATGATAAGTTTTAACTTTTATATTTGATTAATTTGTAGTTTTTACTTTATTATAATGATTTAATTATTTATTTTAAAACCTAAAAGTAAAAATATGTAATTTTTCACCCATTTTTCATATTTATTTCATTTTATTTATTCAATAATTATTATTAGTATGCATATTAAAAATAATATGTAATCTTAATAAAAAATAATAAGTTCTAACTTTTATATTTGATTAATTTGTAGTTTTTATTTATTATAATTATTTAATTATTTATTTTAAAATATGTATATTACTGCAGTCCATGTAAAACGCGAATTCCCAAGTAATTATAAAATAAAATGTAAGACAAAAATAAAATAAAGTAATAATGAATAATAAATTAAATAGAAATAATAAATAGATAAAATAAAAATAAATTAAATTAAAAATAGATAAGGAATAAAAAATGCAACAAAGTAAAGAAATGACTAAAATTATTAATAAAATACGATATATTATTGTTGTTTTATGTTGATTAAAAGAGAAAATTGGTGTTTTAAGTGGAAGAGAAACACTCTCTTTTAGCCTAAAAAACTCTAACCTTCTTTTCTCTCAACATTCTTTTCTTTTTTCCAGTCACTCATTTTCCTTAAGCAAGTTTGGTCATTCTTAGCCTGAAATCACCCCTCTATACCCTTTTTATTATTTTATTTCTTAAATAAGTGGTTATTCCACATAAATCTAGGTTTATTTTATTTTTTGTGATTTCATCGTCTTGTTACGGTACTTAATTTTTTATCGTCTTGTTACGACGTTTTATTTTCGGTCATCTTATTGTGGCCTTTTTTTTGTATTTGGGTGATTCAAACGAGCATATTTCATTAGACAGACACAAAGATAACAAATCAGATAGTCGTCAGTATGTTGCAGAACTGGAGTCATAGGTATTCTAATCACTATAGTATTATCAAATTTATAGGTTTTGAGCTGATTTATTATGCTATTAACCTGGGTGCTATTTCATCCTCTGCAGTTTTTAGCAAAGTTGTATCTGTGTCTATGAATGTATTACTAATTTAAATTAATGAAATTATTTTTCTTTTAAAAAAAAAGACAAAGACATAGAGAAGAGAATGGCTTTTTAAAATAGAATTTTAGTAGAGGTAGAAATATTGATAGAATAGAATTTTTAATATGGTTATAAAAAAAATTAGTCAACAATTACTATGACACATAAAAGATTATATATATATATATAATAATTAAAATTTGTCTATCTATTAAATTAGCCAACATGGGTTGTCAATCTCGTAACTATCAAATAAAGAAAGAAAACCTTATAAAGCTTTGCTCCAAAGCATAAGGGGCAATATTAGTTCTTTCTAATTCTGTAGTTGGTTGTAGAAAGATATGAGTAACACTAAAGCTACATTCCTTTAGAAAATAAGCAAGGTCATTTGTTACTCATAAGTGCTATACAAATCTTATCTTTAATTCTAATTCATGCTATTCATTCTGAAATTAGATTTCTTTGAATTATAATTGAAGTCAATTAATCCATTTAATTGTGTATCCCTTTTTATTGCAATAGTAAAACTTGTGTAATCAATAATTCATATTTTATCCACATTATTTACCACCACGAAACCATATAAGAGTATGCTTTGTTTAGTTTTATACACACCTATCAAATACAAAGAGGGGCAATCAACATGGGATAAAAAAAGAATTAAAACAACTAGTTTAGGCAAGCTAAACTTAGTTCCACCAAACTTTAACCCTAATATTATTATCAGGAACTTGATCTTTAGTACCTTGGTTAGGCACACTCCATCATTCTGTAATTTAAGCAAGGCAACTGCTAAAATTTCGCACTAAATTCAATAGTTTGAAAATTAAATGTCTATAGTGATAAATTTGATTAGATTATAAATTAAAATGAGATCATTTCACTTGGGAGAAACCAAGAATGCCATCAAAAGGTCTATGCTCTATCATGTAATTAACTATACAAGGGCCTGTTTGGTTAAGTTGTTGCTAATAACTGATAGCTGGTAGCTGATAGTTGGTGATTAGTAACTAATAACTAATCAATACTAAGTATTTGGTAAAATTATAAATAAAATTGTCTTGATAGGATGGAAAATTCTCTGTACACACAGACAACAAACAATCTTTATAAATAGACAACAAACAATAATCAAACTTTCCTTTGTTCTTCAATTTCAATTTCAATTAACATTCTTGTTAATGCAGACTTTAGCTTTCCTTTTATTTTTTCAATTTCAATGAAATTTTTTATGATTTTAGGCAAAAATCAATGGAGTTTCTTATTTATTAATTTCAATTCTCTATGAATGATCACATTTTCAATGCAATCTCTTCATTTTCTTTTACTTAAGAATTTTCAGCATTGAATTTAGCTAATTTCTTATAATTAGTTCAAGAACCCAGTAGTTAGGTCCTTTAATCTACACACACAGTCGTTTGGTTAGAAGTCAGTCATCTCAGTTAGTGTACCTCACATACCTGGCACACTCATAAATCACAGTAAAAGGGCTAGAGGTAAATAGATTTTGGCACGCTTGGTGGGACACTGCTAAAATGCCAAGAACTAGAAGTTTTATGGAGAAAGACAATGTCGGGTCTCAAGAGCAGAAGTAGGCGCCTACTGCAGTAGGGCCAGAAGGCTTCATTCCCTAGATGGTGGAGAACTTTGAGAAACAAATTCAAGATTAAGTTATTGAGAGTGCTCAAGTTCCAACAGGTCTTGTTGTTAGGACAACAGCTGACATTAATAATACAAGTGTATTCAAGAATTTTTTTGAAAGTTTTTATTAAGAACATAAGAAGTCACAGTCAAGGTTCTTTGAATTTATAATGAAAACTCTAGAGGAGAATTAGAAAGTATTCTCCCAAAAATTGGATCATCATCTTCAATAACCTACTAGTGTGATCTAACAAAGTACTAATAATACAAATGTTGAGACTCTTCCCAAGGCTAACAAACAGCTTGAGGGACTCGGGGGTAATCCTTTAGGTCATTTTAAGAGGTAGGTGATTCCCAAAACCCAATGCAAATGAATCTGGAGAAGAAAGAAAAATACACACCTCCACACAAATTGGAGGAGATTTCTTCAACACCAAAGGTTTTTCATAATGGTCACGCTAATAAACCATCACTTCCTCATCATATTTATGCTCATACTAATCCTTTTGTACAATATAACCCATATGATTTTGATAATAATATACAGGGAGGCTTGGGGTGCATGACATTAAGAGGAGCCAAAGGAATCCGCCAACCATATGTTCCCAGGAATCAAGTCCTAGTTGATTTGGATGCGGTAAGAGAAGTGGTGTAGGAATTGTATGGACATGGCTTAAGGTAGATTAGTCGACCTAAGTTTCACAAACCCTATCCTAATGCAATATATTATGATAATCCCTATCTTAAAGGTTACAGGATCCCATAGTTCTCTTTATTTTTTTGTGAAGAAGGGCAGTCTACTTTGGAGCATGTTGCTAGGTTCACTATACAACGTGGTGAATTAGCAAATTATAAGAATTTATGCAATTTTAAATTGAGATTGTTCCTTAATTCATTGACTGGTTCTACTTTTACTTAGTATGTAACATTGCCAAGGAATTCTGTGTTTATATGGCAGAAAATGGAAAGAGCATTCCACACTCAATCATTCAGGATGGAGCCTGAAGTCTGTGTAGCAGAACTATCAAAGACGGAGGAGATTTTTTATTTCAGGCTACACAAAAGAAAAACTAAAGGGCAGAGAGTACTGTAAGTACCATGATTCCCATAATCATTCAACTAATAATTGTTGGGCTTTCAGAAATATGGTGCATGATAGGATTAACAAGGGAGTTCTGAAGTTCCCTGAGAAAAAGGAAACCGTGCTGGTTGTCACATCCGTACCCTTAATTTAAGTATAATTGCATTCATTATGCATTTCATTTACATACAATATATTAATTTAATTTAAGTATAAGTTAGTATATATATATATATATATATATATATATATATATAGTTTTAGAGGAAATGACTCAAATGGAGTAAATGATTGTCCTTAATTGAACAATTGAAAGCTTGAGGATTTGTAGGTAACTTAAGTAATTCATTAAGGACCAAAAGGAGTATTTTACATAATTTTTAATTAATATTTTTGGGTATATCTCCTTCCATCCAGAAAAGAAAAAAAAAGGGAAAAAAACATAGCTCTTTTGATTCTCCTTATAGAAGTTGGTTCTTCCATGTCAATTTTGAAGATCTAAATCAATTTCAGGCCATTAATCATCTTCCTTAAGGCTTTTTTACTTCAATTGGTAAGAAATTTTGGTGTTTTGGTTGATTTTAAGTTAGGTCTTGCATGCTGCAGATTTTTGGTTTTATATGTCTGATTTGACAGTCTCAGTATTATGATCATAACTTGAGTTATAGAGCTCCAAATGGAGTGTTATTTGATGATTTAGAAACTTTAACAAGTCCTATAAAACTCTCTCTTTGAAGTTGAGCAAAATAAGTCATTAAGTTAGACTAATAAAACGAAACATTTTGATGCTCACTCTATTCATGTATAGTGACCTGGTTGTGTTCAGGTGCTTATATCTCACTGTATAGTTGTCTAAATTAAGTGAAAATTTTATATAAATTCATTATACATATATATTTAATACTGATTCAAATTTCAGCTAAAAATTCATTTTCTATAAGTCCTATAAATATTTCAAAGTTAGCTTATAAACCAGGTTTACAGAGTTCATGATTTAAGAACTAGTCTCGGTATTTTTTGTATATCTTGAACTAGGAAACTCCAAATTAAGTTTTTTTTGGTTCTGCTAAAACTTGAAATATTTATCTAAAATATTTTAGTTTTGAATTGGAGCTGATTCCATCTGTAACATTGACAATCTAGGTCATAATTTTAGTTGCTCTGTCTGCCAGGATTATTGAAGCTGATTATGTTGAGCTATCTTTAAGCCCTTTGATAGTTGAGAAATTGAAGTAAAATTTTTATTTAGGATACTAGATATATATATCTGAGTCTGGTTAAAATTTGAGGTTAAAATTTCTTTATACAGGTCGGACTGATTTTTCTAAGTTAGGTCTGAAAACAGCTATTTTAGAGTCAATGAAGCTAATTTGTAGAATTAAGCTTAATTGCATTTTATGCATATCATTTGGGGGCTGCATGGTTAGATTGGTATGTGAGATTATTATATTAATGAT
>CATIWM010158908.1:0-32924 GCA_949671775.1 Mallotus repandus | reverse complement strand
ATATGTAGAGAAATTAGGGTTAAGTTAGACATACATAATTAAATATCTCTTACACTATAATCATTAAGAAGACACCTCATAACATAGTTAAGAGTGTACTTGCATAAATATCTAATATATATAGAAAATAGATGTAGATATTTTAAACACATCTCATGTATTTAATCCATATAAATTTTCTTGACACAACCCACTAACTCAATTTGCCCAAAAGTCAACTAAGTATAAAAGAGATAATATCTCCTAATATGCCAAAAAAAGACTTATATTGATAAATAGACTTGGGCCTGGTTATTGGGCTAATATATGGGCCAAGTACAATCCATAAATCAATTGGGCCTTTTGGTTGGGCTAACTCTTGGCTCTAGCCCATTCCATCAAACTAATAGGCCTTAGGTTGATGGGTCTTGGAGTTAGGCCAACATTTGGCCTAAGCCCATTCCATCAAACTAATAGGCCTTGAGTTATGTTAATGGGTCTTGAATTAATCTTTGGGCCAAAACTCTTTTGGGCCTAGGCCTACACACCTTAGGCCATTAATCCAAGTCCATAGGGAAACAACATATACTCTTTATTTAATGCTTTAACTAATATCTCATATTAATTAAGCATTTAATAATTAAACTCTTGGTGGAATTAGATTTCATGATATCCTAGAATAATTGCTTAAAGCATAAATCCAATTCCATTAATCTTAATTAATTGATTAAACTTTTTAATCAATAATTAGATTAATAATGTGTTATGTAAAAACTCTTTTAAGTGTGACTTGCTAGGTTCATGTCTAATTGGCATTGAGAATATAATATCAACTCTTGATATTATTTAAAACTCTTTCAAGTCTAAATGTGAAAATCTCAATTTTACACATCTAGTTCTCATAAGTTGTGAGTGACCTCTAGCATCAATATCACAACTACCCAATTAGAAATGAATGCATATGATGATTCACACAAACCCTTAGATCATAATTACCGTGCACTAAAATCGCTTCATTTGAAGATCCCGACATAGCCTAGAGTCAAGGTTTAGTCAAACTCTAATAGCTTTATCATATGACCTCATCTCAAGTTATTCTTGATAAAATATAAGAAAAACTAGAAACACTTTCTAGCACTTAAACTCTTTCAGACTGTGTTATGTTTGTCCTAGCCTGGAACTCTATTCATTAGAATAAACTTAGATAGTATAGGATTCATCCCAGTTCACTTTAGGCAATTATTCTCATCTTGGTTGAACACTTATCCCTACATTAAACTTACTAAAGCCACCACACACCATATACCCATGTGTGAATAACACAAGTATGTAAGTGGTAACAAACTCTAACATCTCAAAAGTGGATGACTGTGTCACCTCAGGCCAAAGGACTATATGCACTATTATGACCTAGATCGTGATCATTGACTATAAGTGAATATCCTTGTGATTACAAATCTATCATCACTGTTTGATCCACCTATCATATGAGTATCCACATGTCTCTTTTGATATCTCATATCAAGTAGCATGAGACTCACTACCTCCCATTATTAGCATCGCATACTGATTAAGGAAAATAGACAAAGGTGATTGTTGAATTAATATTACCCAAATATTAATTAATTGACTATGAACAATTTATAGCATATGTACAAAATCAATTTATAGCTCATATTATTAACTCTTGATAATAAATTTATTTAACATAATGCTAAAGGATAAATACTCAAATAAATAAACACTTTATTTAAATGAATACTTTATTGCCATTTGGGATAATTTACAATGTCGTTTTACATTACAAGAAAGGCATTAAGGCATATCTAAACTAACATACATTACATGGCATCTTTATATATATACATATCACATATGCATACAGCATGTTACAACATATATATCACATGTATACGTAGAACATGCAAAATGGATGCACAAATAAGGAGTGATCATGGGCCTTTCCTGAGCCTATTCTAACTCTTAGAATAAATTACAAAGTGGGCATAGCCTAAGAAAAGCCTTCAAATCATGAAACTCCTTGTCACCATCTCTATGGGCCTTGATCAATGCCATAAAGATTGAATGGGTCACCAACTTGATCACTTCAAGCTTCATTTCATAACTCTTGTGATTTACATTCAATCCTTAGCATAACAAGGCAAATATTACATCCTAAGTCTATGTAATTAATATTTAATTACAAACCAAAATAATAAAATTACTTATTATTATAAACCATAGGATGTAACCCAAGTCCATGATCATTCCTTGCATGTATGACAAGCAAGCATCAAATAAAATACAACCCTTGCATGTTATGATTAATTTGCAAAGCATACAAAACAAGAAAAAAAATGTTGTCAGATGCTGACACATCCTAGACACAACCATGTCCAAGGTGTGTTATAATTTTTCCGTTTGGATAGAAGCTGACATGGCCTAGACATGGCCATGTCACAAGGTGTGTCACAATTTGCCCCTTTGGTCAAAAGCTGACACAGCCATGTCACTAGGAGTGTCACAGGCTATCTAAAACATTAAAGCACACCTTTTACAGCATGCTAGGCCACAACACTTGCAACCAACATCAAGTATAATCACAACACTTGCAATTATCAATAAATGTAGTATGTGTAAAGTGCAAAAAGGGGCTCTGATACCACTTGATTGAATCAGTTATGCAACTTAGGCATCAAAAACATGTGTGGTGAGCACAAGCCTAAGTAGGGCAAAATTTCAAAATTTTTACTAACATAACCCTTCATGACATGAAGAATTCCATTCCCATGAATCCATTTTGCATGTTACACATAACTAAATTGCAAAACAACATATATATAAGCATCAACCTAGGAAATCCTAAGTTTAAGAAAACTTACCAACTCCTAGTTTGATGAAGACCACAGTAGTTAAAATCTACAAGCTTTTAGTGCTTTTGGTTCAACTCTTAAATCAAATGCTTTAGCCTCCTAAATGTAAGGCCTCTAGCTTGAAATGCCAAAGCTCCACCAAATCACCTTCTTGTTTTGATTTAGTTTTTTGCAAGTGTCCTCTTAATTGACCCTCACAAACCTTGCACTAACAAAATTCTTTGCAAGAACATTTAGGGTTTTTTTGTGTAGAACTTATTTCTATTGTGATGTGTTTTCACTATTCTTTACACTCTTTCTTTTTATTTCATATTCTCATTACTTAACCATAGAACACTTCTTAGTTATTTATATAGAGAAAATAAAGCATCTGATGACATCACCTATTAGATCACAAGCATGTCATTTGACATAATGAATATACAACTTGTATAACTGATTAGTGTACCAAAAATTATGTAGAGAATACATCTCATGTGTTTGTATACATTCATTCTCACATATATCTATGTGATCTAATCTTTTATTTGCCAAAGTCTACAATTTACACATTAAAAATAATGTGCCTAATATGCCAAATTTGACTATATTATTTTATGGACTTGGGCTTAGTAATTGGGCCAACACTTGGCCCAAGCCCAATCCATAAAAATGGGCCTAGATTAGGTTCACGGGCTTTCTCAATACTTTAGATTAATATTTGGTCCGAAACTATTTTGGGCCTAGGCCCAAACTACTTGAGCCATTAATTTAAGTCCAAATAGAAACAACATTTATTATTAATTTAATATTTCAATTAATATCTCAAATTAATTAAGTATAAATTAAACATTAAACTCTTACTTGAATTAGATTTCATGATATGCTAAAATCATTGCTTAAAGCATAAATCAGATTCCAATAATCTTAATTAATTGATTAAACACTGTTATCAATAATTAGATCAATATAGATGGTGATTTGGTAAAACTCTTTTAAGTGTGACTTACTAGGTTCATTTCTAATTGGCAATGAGAAAATAATGTCAACACTTGATATTATTTGAAATTCATTTCAAGTCTAAATGTAAAAATCTCAGTTATACACATTTAGTTCTCATTAAGTTGAGAATGACCACTAGCATCTGTATCACAGCTACCCAATAAGAAATGAATGCATATATTGATTCACAGAAACCCCTTTGGTCATAATTACCATGCACTAAAATCCCTTCATTAGAAGATCCCGATATATCTTAAAGTTAAGGTTTAGTCAAACTCTAATAGTTGTATCATATGACCTTATCTCAAGTTATAAATCTTAATAAAACATAGCACTAAAACTCTTTTAGCCTGTGTTATGTTTGTCCTGGCCAGGAACTTATTCATCAAGAAAAAACTTAGATAGCATAGGATCTTATCCCAGTTCACCCCAGGCAATGAATCCCATTTTGGTCGAACACGCATCCCTACATTTAACCGACTAGAGTCATCACACGCCATATACCTATGTGTGATTAACTTGAATGGTAACAAACCCTAACCACTCAAATTTGGATGACTGTGTCACCTCAAATCAAAGGATTATATGCACCATTATGACCTAGATTATGATCGTTGAGGATAAGTGAATATCCTTGCGATCACATATCTAATTTCACTGTTCAATCCACCCATCACATGAGTATCTACATGTCTATTCTGATATCTTATATCAAGTAGCTTGAGACTTACTACCTCCCACTATTAGTATCACATACTAATCAAGGAAAATAGATAGAGGTGATAGTCTAATTAATATTATCCAAATATTAATTTTTTTACTATGAACATTTTATAGCAAATGTACTAAATAAATTAGTAACTTATATTATCAACTCTTGATAATAAATTTATTTAACATAATGCTAAACGGTAAATACTCAAATAAACAAACACTTTATTTAAATGAATATTTAATTGTCATAGGGATAAAAGTACAATGTCATTTTTAGATAACAAGAATGGCACTAGGGCACATCTATACTAACATAGGCCAAAATTCTTGATTAAGAAAATCAAGACAAGCTTTGGTAACCTTTGGACCAATAATAGAAAAAAAAGGATTGATAAATTGCAGGATTCATATCATCTAAACTCGGAGATTTATCAGTGCATATCAAAAAGGGCATATTTGATTTCTTCTGCAATAAAAGGAGCCAACAAGCATTCATTTTGATGCTCAAAAACAGCTCTTGAAATAGTCTAGATAACAACCTCCATGTTAACTTCAAACACTATGAACAAATTCTGATTATATTCTATAATAACTTTATCCTTAAGACTTAGAATTTGATTACTTCTCTTTCTATTGGAAGCTATTTTATGGAAATATTTAGAATTACAATCCCCTGCTTTGAGCCAAAACTGCTTGGCATGTTGTTTCTAATAAACCTCCTGTTGAGCAAACAAATGATTCAGATTTATCTTGGTTGTAGTAGCATAATCCTAAACCAAGTCATCATCCCTTTTTAATTTTAACTGTACAATGTTTGATTTGAAACTTTTCCCAACCAATTGACCCTATCT
The DNA here is from genome assembly GCA_949671775.1 of Mallotus repandus. Classification (NCBI taxonomy): domain Eukaryota; kingdom Viridiplantae; phylum Streptophyta; class Magnoliopsida; order Malpighiales; family Euphorbiaceae; genus Mallotus; species Mallotus repandus. Next base: position 27,526 of record CATIWM010158908.1, on the reverse strand, counting down.
TTCAGGATCATTACCATACTATTTTATAAGTTCTTGGATGGAAAAATTTGAATTACCATCCTAAGCTCTTTCAATGACATCCTTTCACTCTTATTAAAAAATCAAATCTAAATCTTTGGACAATATTCTTCCTTCTAGATTCTTAAAGTTGAAGAAGAATAGGGGAGTGATCAAAAATTAAAGCTTTCAGATTTTACACTTTGCCTTTTGGAAATAATAAAGTCCAAGAAGTCGAAGTAAGAGCCCTTTCTAATCTCTCCTCTACCAAATAATTGGAGCCTCGCCCTCTATACCATGTGAATTGGTATCATAACATGCCTAAATCATGTAACTCACATTCACCAATAGCCTTTCTAAAACCCATCATCAACTAGTTAGGATGGCTGTGTTTTCCCCATTTCTCATCAATCAAAAAGATATCATTAAAGTCCTTGATACAACACCATGGTCATACTTTACCCTCAGAACCAGTAATAAATCCCAAGATTCTTGCGTTCTTCTTCTATTAGCGACTCTAAAAAAATAAGTTAAATGCTAAATCCTTTTCCCTTCGATATTTATTTGCACATTAATGCGATGATATGAGTAGCTCATCAAAGTGGTCATATCGCTCTCCCGTCATAACATAGCTAGACCTCCACCTCTACCAAATCTATCAACTGTGAACATTATAATCTAACTCTTTTTTAATAATCTTCATCGTTTCCTTTGTTACCAACATTTTAATTAAAAAAATCTTGGGCATATTGGACCTTTCCAGGTCTTTAAGCACTTGAATTGCTCGTGGGTTTCCCAACCCACGGCAGTTTTAACTTAAGATACTCATAGGCCCTAACGAGCCTATAACCTAGAGCCCGACTACTGGTAGTTTTTTGAGAGTTCAATTTCAGATGGGCCATTACCTCAGTCCCTACTTTATTTTGGATTGCCTAACATCAATAGAGACTTTAATACGCATATAGTTTCTCCAAACTCTAATAAAGTTATTTTGGTTTGCCTCAATAAAACTTGCAAAAAACTTTCCAATTTACTCAACTACCTTCTCCGACATAAATCCAGTGAGCAAATTTTGTACCTGTACCCAAAAATCCACATAAAATAATAGGACTTGCATCTTCAACTGTTAGTCTCTTCATAATAAGTAGGTGATTATTGAATGTACAGAGCCCTCCCTCCATAACTCTCTGGACATCCAGTTCATGAAAGAATTGGAAAAGAAAACGTTGTGGAGATAGCTTCTTAATACATACTTCTTTCACCGGGTGCCAAATTGATGCTAGGGTATTCCGTATTACTCTATCAATTAAGAATCTTCCACTAGACAATACTGGAATATCTCAGTCTGAGTAATATCTTCTTCTTCTATTACCAAACCCTCATCATCCTCATTATCATCAATGGAAATACTAGTATAACGATTTTCCAAGTCATCTTGAATACTAGCAGACCCTTCTGTCATTATGAACAAAAGAACAGTGAATAGAAATTTTCTTAGAAAAGACTTAGATACTAACAAACTTATACAGACTTGTCAAAAGAACGACAAGAGAAAAAAAAACTTGTCACATGGATAAGACCAGAAGTATCTTTATGTTAGTTCGACTACACCCATCTTGAAAAGCATAATTGTGGAAAGTGAGTGATTTCCAAGAAAGAAACTTGAACTATATCTAGGTAAGCCAAGTAAAAGACTAATCCAGAAATTGGTTAAATTTTCTTTTCGTATTAAGCCTAATTGAAGATCACCATGAAAGTGATGGATGAAAGATTGAATGAGTCCTCTCATGGATTAAATATACCCTTTAAAAAAAACTATCTTTGAATATAAGGGTTAATTATTGTCACATCCTTAAAGTTTGGCCTATTATATTACTAGATCTCTATATTTTAAATAATTAATTTATACATTCCTTAGTTTTTACTCCGTTAAAATATTACATATGTACTATTTAATTTACTGTTAAATGGACCGATTTGAAAAACTAAAAGTTCTCTTTGATTCCTAAATTTATAACACACTTTAAATTCATCCACTTTTATTAATTTTTTTTTTATAAAAACCAAAAGTACATTTGCTATACAAAAAGGAAAGATCTCAATAGGAACTTTTTTTAAACAAAACATTTTCAACTACTAAAGTAAGAGCTTATTGAATTAAGTTATAAGCATCTCTATTATATATTTAGTGTTGTTGTTTTTATGGAGTCAAATTACTGAAAATTAGTTAGAAACTGAAAGGCATTAGTGGTTACCTGAATCAACTCAATTGAAATACAATTGAATTTAAAGGCATTATACTATTACAAATTCCTTAGAGAAGAATGAAAAAAATTTTCTTTCATCACCAGCTTACTACTCTAATGTAATTCAAATACCACTCAAAATAGTATAACTCTTTTTAGCATTCGTACGTACTCCGAGACTCTAGGCAAACCATACACAATTAACTGATTGACATTCAACAAAAACATGTAAATTAGTACGTGGATTCACTTTCTAATATCTCTTGTTATACTCAATAGGTGACAACCCTAGAACAAAATAAGTAAATGGAAATCATGTATGTCACAAGTGTTAACAAGATGATGTGAAAAGTGTCAAATCCCACATAGGTAAAAACACTACTATGTAATCATTTTCTATTACACTTAATGGAATAGAACAAATGGTTAGCTCCTTAATTATTCATTGAACTCGATTGTTAAAATTAATCATTTTGGATTTAATTATAAACTCACCATAACTTTTAGGATTAGAATTGTTGTTATTCTCAATTTATTTAAAAATAAATGAATTTAAAATTATATTATAAGTTTCTAATAGAACTTCCAATTTTTCAAATTAGTTCATTTACCCGTAAACTAAATGGACGAGATGTAATAGTTTAATGATGTAAAACCTTAGGAATGTTTAAGTTAATTATTGAAAACATAGAAATTTAATAATATAGCAGACAAACCCCAAATATGTAATAATAATTAACCCTAAATACAAATTCAAAATTGTTTAAGGGTAACAATATTTAACTCCTATATTCTATTAGAGTAGTGAGGCTTCAATCCCATAGAGGTCTCAAATTTGAGACATCTCTATGTCTCACCTTTAGGCATTTGAACTAGTCCAATGAAATCCATCAACAAGAGCCCCACCAAAAAATAGTGTAGTAACCCACCCATGATAAAATATACATGTCTCATTTTCCTACCAAAACCTAATAGTTGTGGCCCCTGTGGAAGTAACTAACCACACAACAAAGTGCAAAATAACAATATTTTAAAAATGACAACGATAAATGTCACTAGCTAAAATTACATGTATGATACTAAAAATTTTTTTTTGTTAAAGTTACATGCATGGCCCCATATCCAAGGAGGCATGTAAAAAGGACAGAAAAGTGTAAACGGAATTTCACTCCCCATGGACATTAATATTCATAAAGCTACTAGCTATATAAATCGTTATCCTTATGAATGAAAAAATTTTATACATGGGATAAGCTGTTGAGTGTCACAGTTTAGAGACAAAAGTAACATCGTAGGTTAAAAATTTGAAAAGCGGAAAAATTGGAGAGAGGGAAGGAAATGTGTTGTTAAAATTGTGGCTAATAGCGAACGTTTTACTGATTTTTGTTTATAATCAAACTATAACCGATTAAAAGAAAAATAACATCTATATATAGGGTTTATTGCACAATTGATACCATAACTTTGACCCATATTTTAAAATGGTACCAGATTTATAAGACTATAGTCCATTAATGATTTCCGATCAAATTTAGCATATGTGGCAGCCTGAATAAGTATATTTTTTATATATTTACCTGTAAGTATCCAATTAAGTAGACTAATCTACTTGTGGAATCCAAATTTGATTTTAAGAGACCCACAAAGAAAATTTATTATATGGGGCCAACAAGATAATTAGACTATTTAATCAGATGTTTACATGATAAATATACTAAAAACACTTTTATTCCGACTGCCACGTATGTTAAATTTAATCGGATATATTTAAGGTACTTTAATTTAAAGCAAAAATAAAAATTGTGGTACTGAGAAAAAAAAAATAAAACTTTAGTAATTAAAAAGAAAAAATTGAAAATCTAGCACCATTTTAAAACATGAGATAAAATTATGGTACCAACCGTACATTAAGCTATATATATATATATATATATATAGGGAAAAAAAACAGTATTTGTTTCAGCTAAGGTTATTTCTAAGAATATGTGACTATTGAAAGTCGTTAGTTTGCTCCAAAATTTTCTCCCAGGAGAGCTCAAACTCACCTCGGCTATAAGATCAACCTTGTATTCACTAATGCATAAGAATGTGAAAAACGATGGAAATTTGAAAAGGGCAAAAAGAAGAAAGAAAAAAATAAAGGATAAAAAAAATTATAAGCTACTTTCCATTAGCAGCAGCATGCTGCTTATCATGCTTATGGAAAGGCCAAAGATTCACCAAGCGCTCAAGTACGGCTGCACTTTTTGAGAAGTAGCCAGAGAATCCTGCTGGGGTTGAAGGTGGAGGAAAGTCTTCTGCTGGCATGGCAAATGGGCGCATCATTTTCTCCATTTTCTCTAGTGTGAGATACGATCCCACTTCTTGTAATCTTTCAGGACCCATAATAGGCAGTGTATGTTCCTGATGCAATGAGTTGGCCTCACTGTCGTTGTTCTGATAGAACAAAAGAAACAGTACCATGTTAACATCACCCAATGAATAATCTCATCTCAGAATGAAGAATTTCTGTTTTGTCATTTTGCTGATAAGCATGCGCTAAATTATTTTGGCCATAATAAAGGTATTTTAGTAAGAAAAGAAACAGAAAAAAGCAAAAGAAACCAACAGATTTAGTTGGTTGCATCTTCATATCAATCTGTGTAAAGTATAAAAATTATTCTAGCAGAAGTCTGTCATGTATTAAATATCTGAAGGAAGCAGCATCTTCATAGAACAACATGTAACTTAGTCTAGTGAAGACCACATAAAATAAAGTCCAAGCAATGATACTTTTCAGGCTCACAATAAGTTCTCCAAAAGCCTAATGCCTTGTTTATGTAAAGCTCTCACGTTTCCAGATTAAAGTAGCAATATCCAAATTAGGTTTTGTGGCTTCACAAAACTATCAATCAAATTCTCCAATTGATCAGTGTTAACTGTTCTGCTTCAATTTTTTAAAATTTTTTCTTATTTTTTTCCAACTCTGATGTGCAGTAAACTTCTATTCAAATGGCTAGAGGACGTACTAAAAGTAGACAAATTTTTCCAAGAATGATAGGAAATGCATTACCTCCAAAGGGGATAAGTCTGCACCACGGCTATATGTCATCTCAATGCGGTATCGTTTTGGGTCTTCCAAAGGAACCTGTATTTTCAATTTTACAGAAAACTTGATAAGTGAAACAACCCAAATCTCCCAGCTATTGCAGAACAGATTAATACAAGTACTTGATGATGAAACCGATCCAAGTAATTAAACCTTTTCAGTAACTTATTTTTTTATAGGAAAGACAGGGAATAAAACAAAACTTTCAATTATTTAAAATTATAATCAAGCCAAGATAATAATTTTAAAAAAATAAATAAATAAATGAAAAAAAAGTTCTAAAACAAGAATTTTGTCTTCAACAACAAAGGCATATCAAGAAGCCCACAAATTTAGCTTTGCTAGAGCCAATAAGCATAAGAATATGCATACCAGCAATAAACTATGGTATTCCAATAACAGACAGGATTATTATAGTTGAACAAGGATTCCAACTTCTGATTATATGTGAGAAATTACTTCAACATGGCATTTAAGTGCAGTACAATCAGTTGAAGATGTAACAGATAGGAACATTGTTGCCCTTCACAAGCAATGCAATCATGTTCAGCGAAATTTAAACAAATAACCAAAAGGAACTTTGTAATTTGGATGCTCAAGGTTGAAAATCACCAATGAAATTTAATGTCAGACATGAGTTGGTTACAAAGATCAAAATCACGAGAAGATTATTTCCATTGAATTTGACATGATTAGCAAAGTTCATGATCTCAAACAAACAAATTTCTGGGTCTGACAAGCCATTACAGGCCAAGGCCAACACAATTAGTTCTCATCATTGAATACAAATTAAATTTTTCTTAAGAAAAGAATAAGTAAAAAGTAGCACCTCAATGTTCTCGAACATCCTCAGGACAATATAACTCATATAGTCAAGCTCCTTGGTTTTGTGCAGGCGCTCCAAGGCATTGTGGCAAACAAGACTATCCTCTCCTTGAAGAGAATCATCCAGATTACAATAACGGAGAACATTCATAAGGGAATGGATATGAGATTCCTGACAAAAAAAGAATTCCAAAGAAATAAAATGAATAAATAAATAAAATGAATTCAAGGGACATTATCACATGTCATAAGCAAATAACATGAATCTTATATCACAACTATCACTGATGGAAAATAAAAAAAACTTATCATTGAACAGAAAATCAATTCACTGAGGAACAAATAAAATGTTGATGATAACAGTAATAAGATTAATAACTATTTTTGTTGCTAATTTAGAAAGATGCAACAACCCCCAACCCTACTCATTTTTCTGTTGAAATAAGTTGAAATTCAGAGAAATCATTAATCGGTAAACATTGAGGACGTTATATACCCCCATCCCACTAACGTTGGCATCATTGTGCTATAATTATACTCATATTTGGAAAATATTGAAGAAAAGAAGCAAATGTAGTTTTAATCAGAATAGTAATTCCATACAAGAGTCTAAACAGAAAGTCAATGCTAGTACCACTGTGTTCAAGAATGAAAGCAACTTGATAGCTTGTAAATGTATAATTCTCCTTGAACAGGGCACAAAAAACAAAATGCCATAAAACCAACCCCCTTTTCAGCATGCATGAGACAGTTCAAACTGTTTAAACACCTTATCTCATAAAAAGAATTCCTAGATCATACAGATGAAGCAAGATAAATGCATTAATTTAGGCATGCGCTGTAAGTGCACGCGCACAAGGTGTTATGGAAGAATCCAAATAGCACATACATTATACTTACCGAAGTAAAATAAAGACGTGTCCGGACATGGCGATCAGGTGTCTTGACATTTGCATACCTGATTAAGAATTTAGAAAGTTGCAAGATAAATCATTTCATTAAATATTAAGCATGAACCTAAATGATCAAAATATGTACTTGGGATCCAAACGGTATTTTGTCTCTTTATCATCGTCATCATCCTGATCCATTGATATTTCACTTGCGCTAGTTCTTCTATTATCTTCAGTCTTAATTGAAAGCTTTGATTGATAATCTGCATCCTCCTTTTCATTCTTTGTTGATGTTGCATGTTGGTCTTGATTACTCTTTAATTCTGCAACACTAATGGCTTCCTCCCGGGTATTCCTTAAATCGATCAATATTTTACCCAACAAACGACGAGCAATCTGAAATTTATGAAACAAGAGTTTAACCATCTTTAAAAATATATCAATGTCCACTGGAGCTGAAGAGTGAACAACAGCTATAGAAGCAGAGTATGGTCTATAAAGATGCAGGAGAGTCAAGACCACTCAAAACAAGCCTAAAATTATCTCAAAAGTTTCAGCTGGTCCTTGATCTACAGATAATTAGACATTCAAATTCATGCAAATTTTACGAAATGCATGCTGAACTTAGCAGTTGTTCCGGCCCAGTGCACATACTTTCAAGAGCATCAGGGAACATTCTTAATAGTTTTACCTCTGAGTAACCATCAAATAGAGTTTTATCATACACAATGTCAATATCATTAAGGCAACTTAACAGATGGTTATCAAGTGTTTTTCATTGCAAGTTAAAGAAAAAGCATTCAGGGCATCACCTTTGAGCCGATCTTCAATTTCTGCTTTGGATTGATCCCATACTCATTTGGGATGACACCATCTGCAAGTAACTGCAATAAATTTAAATGTTGGTAAGATATAGCCAGTAACATCATCTAAGTACTTTGACCAAAAAAAATCACCTAAGAAATCAGACAAATAGCTCAGAAGTACAATGCATGAACTTGACAATCACGTTTATATCAATGAAATTATGCTTTTCTTGCCAAAAGATGTAAAACTAAATAGGAAGTTCATCATTAAAGTATAGGATCAGATTATGCTTGTACCTGAGCAACTTTAAAGAGTTCATCCAGCCCTTCCAGATTAAGATGAGCATTGTGCAACAAATCATATCTGTCAAATGGTACATAGGATAATTAAGAGAACCATTTTAGAAGGAAAATGTCAACCTTGGGGATAACATAATACAATCACAGGATAATCCTTCTTAACATTGGCTTACAACAATATTTGACAAGTCAATCAACTTAAAAATTGATACTGTGTAGCATAACATCAATGATTTTAAAATTGCCACAACACATTTCTTCTGCTCCTTGTTTCGCACTAGGAACTAAGATGTGACCACAAGCATACCAGCACAAAATTTGAGGCCCTTGTGCACATTGCCTGTTTGTGTGCACATAGTCACTGGGCAAGAGTGCTATTTGCCATGCCTATGATTGTTCACATGTCATTAAATCTCCATCTATCTTATAAAACCACAGATTCATTTAAGTTCATATGCCTAGAAAGTAAATTATCTTAATGGGACTACAGTTCACATGGTAAATATTAAGTACTTCCACACGTATTTATAACTGACAGTATTTCGTTTTATATTTATAACTGACAGTATTTCGTTTTATATTTGTAAGTATATATTCTTATGTAGTATGTAATAACTTGCATCCATACATACATTGGAAACAGAAAACTTACTTGCAAGAGTCATAGACATCAGGAATTTGTGTTATATCAAATCGACTGCAAGTAAATAGACAGAAAGAGAATGTCAGAAAAATATAGTAGTCTAAGAACAAAAGTCTTTACCCTTGGTTTTCCAAATTCAGAGAACGGAATGACAATTTTAAGTTAAAAAGAAATTAGGTCACAAAATATGTGACATGGTTTATAGAATAATAATGCAATGAATGATCAATTTAAAGAAAATAGGCATTTACTCTTTGCGTTCATTGTACAAATCTCTTTCCAGTTTTCTCCAGCGTGCATACATCAAAAGGAATCCCTCACTACCACAGGGTAATCCAGCAGCAATACGATCAACATCTATGTTTGTTTTACCAAGGGCCTTTGCTTGGTCATATGGGGGAATAACATCGTATAAGCTTGTCTCTGTAAGTTCTTCATCTTCATCCTTAGCAAGCAGTCTCACTTGTTCTGTGACCTTCTTGGTCAATTTTACCTGTTCATGAATCAAACTGAAAAATGATAATCTGAAGAAGAAAGAAAAAGAAGCTCCGCATGGTGCGATGAGCCAGAAGAATAAAGATGATAATCTGCCTGCAATTCAAGTCTGTATTGTTATAAGAAACAAGTCAGCTTAAAGATTTGAAAGACTTTGCTGCTTGATTGTTTGATTTTATTTTTTTTTTAAGATGCTAGTTTATTTGATTTATTTATTGCATTTTTTGTGGTTTTGTTTCTTATTCAATTGATAACAGCAGAAAGTTGTTAAGCTCAGCTGTAGTTGTCTGCCTACCATGTATTGTAATTTTGAACAAGGAGGCAGTTATACAGTAGTGAGTAGCACTTAGTTTCCAATAAGTAGCTATCCAATAGTGGGCATTTTTCATTTTCAGTTGTTTCATTTAAATGTTTTAAGATAAGAAAAGGGAATGAAATCAATACTTTAGTTCCGCCAAAAACTATGTTTTGATCATTGTGTTTTTAAGGGGGTAAATTGTATGGTCACTAAACTTTGTGCTTGATTACTATTTGGTTACAAAACTTTAATTTGCATCTTTTAATTACTAAATTTCTATTTAGGTTTCAGCAGTAGTCTTTATAATACTTTTTGGTCCATAAACAATTCAATAATACCGTTTTAGTCCAAAATTTAAAGATAGAATACAAATGAGTTTAGATTTTCTATATTTATAATAGAAATTAAGGATAAAACTAAAAATTATCTTGAGGGATGAATATCTTATTCTTAGAATAATGTGAAAACTTTACTCGATTAGAGAACCAAGCAGATATTATTTATCTTTAATTTTCAATTTTATATAATAAACTATAAATTAATATATTATTAGTACATTATACTATATTTAAATAGTTTATAAATATTATTTTTATTTTTATTGAAATATTAATTTAATTTTCTACGTTAATAAATTATTTATTAATAATAAAATATTTGTGTATTACATTATAATTAAATAATTTATTAACTATAATTTAAGAGTGTTTATCACTTAAGATAATTTTTAGTGTTTTCCCATTAATTTCTATATGAATATAGAAAATATGGACTTATTTGTATGCTATTTTCATATTTTGGACTAAAACAGTGATCCTGCATTTTTATGGACCAAAAAATTTTACACAAAACCTAAATAGAAATTTAGTAATTAAAAAGATATAAATTAAAGTTTTATAACTAAATTGTAATTAAGCACAAAGTTTAGTAACCATCTATACAATTTACTCGTTTTTAAGGCCTACTAGTATAAAAAATTTACATGTTTGCAATCTTTTGCAATTTTGTCCCAAACTTCTAATTTTGGCAAAAAGTTCCAATTAGCCAATGTTTGGCAATTTTAGTACAAATAGTTACTTGGTTAAAATTAAATAAAAATGTTGATGTGGCATCTAATAAAATATCAAATTAATCCAATTTAAATTGCTACGTTTTTAATAGTCTATTGAGCTAAAAAAATTTCAAAAGTTTCTACCTTTTGACAATTTTATCCCAACTTTCAAATATTGATAAAATATTTAAATTTAGCCAACCTAATTAATTTTAATGCATAAATTTATTTATTTAAAATTAAATAAAAACTATTAACACAATAATTCAACAATTAAATTTATCACTTGATAAATTGTTAAATTTACAAATGGTTGTCATTATAATAATTTTAAAAAACTAAAGATAATTTTAATACATTACCTTAAATAATTTAAAATTTTTTTATTACTTCATAATTATTTATTTGAAATCAATTAAAGATAACTTTAAAATTTGAAAGGTTATCCTATCGTAATATATTTGTAAAATTTTTGAATTTATTAAAATAACAACCATTAATAAATTTAAAAATTTATCACAGGTGAATTGAATTTTTTAATTTTCAAGTCAACGCTTTTTATTTAATTTTGACCAAATAATTTTAAATTGGATCTTTTCATCAATTTAAAAAAAAAAAAACGATACAACAGTCAAAAATCGCAAATATTTGAATTTTCTATATACCTTTATACTATGTTTGGATGCAAGAAATTTGAACATGGATTTAGATTTCAATTAAATCTCTTGCTTGGGAATTACTTGGATTTGCATCCATGAGGATTAGAAATAAATCTATAATGAATTTACACGCTCATTTTATAAGGATTTGAAATGACATATAACTATATGTTATTTAAAATTCTTATATTTGAAATTCAACATTTGAAATTTAAGATTTCAAATTAAATATTTGCATCCAAACACACACTTATAAATTTTGAACAACAAAGGGTAAAATTGCTATGTTATATACATGAGGTCAGCAGTTTTTATTTAAGTTTTACCAAATGCTTATTTGTGTTAAAATTGCTAATGATTAACTAAACTAGAACATTTTCATTAAAATTAAAAGATTGAGATAAAATGGTAAAAGATTGCAAACATTTAAATTTTTGGAAACATTAAGTCGTGTTTTTAATCATGTAAAAAATTTTCTTTAATTCATATTGTTATGTCTCTTGGTCCAATAACTCACTCCAAAGTGTGGGGCATAAAACAGCTTTTATATCCAGCAAAACAAACCTTCAGGAAATCAGACTGCTTTTCATTTTTTTTTTATAATAGTTTTTTTATATATATAATTGTTTTTAAAAACCCATGGTGGAAAGAAGTATATATAAAGATGCTTTTCCAAAACCATAGTTTGGGAAGGCAAAGATTTTATAAACAATAAAACTTCAGAATGCAAAAACGGGTGATTAACACAATGCCAAACACTTAGAAATTGAGAATTTTTTATGAAAGCAAAAGAAAATAAATGGAAAACAAAAGATTAATTAAAAATACCTGTCATTTATCACCTAGCTATTGTATGATGGATAGGAATTTTTACATCACTTTATACATGAAGTTTGACTTCAGCATAGACTTATTGGTACGAAAAATAGACATTTTATAATTTTGGCAAAAAAATGTCACAATTCATCAATTGTTGCAATTCTAGCACAATTAGATATTTAGTCAAAATTAAATAAAAGATGCTAAAGTGGTCGTGGCATCTCTAAAATGTCAAATTTACCATTTATATTATAAAACCTATAAAAGTCTATTGGCATAAAAAAATCTAAACGTTTATGACTTTGGCAATTTTTTCCATTTTTAAATTTAAAAAAAAATATGTAAAATCATTTGATCAAAATTAAATAAAAATGTTGACTTGATAATTGAAAAATTAAAATCACATGTCATTAATTTTTTAATGAATATTGTTTAAAAATATATATATACATATATATATATAGAGAGAGAGAGAGAGTTAGATATATTTAACTACTTTCAAACAAATAATAATGAAATAATTTAAAAAATTAATTATTTAAAGTAATAATCTTTATATTAAAAATATATTTTAATTTTTAAGAACATTATAATGATAATCATTTATAACTTTAACAATTTCTCAATAGTAAATTTGATTTTTTTTTTTTTTTATTATTGTGCATGTGCTTTTTATGTAATTCAAGCAAATAATTACTTGTATTAAAATTGAATAAATTGGAGAAATTAAGATGTTTTATCAAAATTTAAAAATTGGGATAAAATTGCTAAGAATTTCAAACATTTGGATTTTTCATACTAATAGATTATTATAAATTTAGCAAATTAAAAAGAGTAAATTTAACAATTTACAAGACGCCACGTAAACATTTTTATTTAATTTTAACCAAATAACAATTTATGCTAAAAATTGCCAGACCCTTAATAAATCAAGACATTTCAACATAACCCTTAATATTGTCCATGTCAACATTTTTTATTTAATGTTTTAACCAAATAACAATTTATGCTAAAATTGCCAGACACTTAATAAATCAAGACATTTTAACCAAACCCTTAATCTTGTCATACTTTCTGGTGTTCAATGTGTCATGACATGACAATTAGTTTTATTCGTTAGTCATAGCATAACTACATGACTGGTAGGGCATTAAAACTATTCTTCCTCAAAACTTAGTTCTTCTATTTTTTCAGTGGAGAAGCATGTGCTCGGGCAGATTTCAATCCCACTTTTGGCTAATGTTGCTCTTTGCTATTAGTTGGTCACTTTGGCTTCATCAAAATGAAGTAATTTTTTAGAATGTTCAGTGCTCCATGGAGTGGGTTAGAAAACTAATTTTCTTCAGAACTTCTAGATGGTTGAAAGCTTTACTTCTCAGGTTCCCTTATTCTGTGACAGATTTACTCCAATCATCTCTTTGCATTCACGGACAAACCCAATCTCTCACCCTTCTTTGACTTAAGGGCCAGGCTTTTCGTTGATTTTGGTTTTGTTTCTTTGTTTTCTTCTTTTAGGATCGTGTTGTATAATGCTGCTATGATTATGTTTTTGTCTTGTGCTCCTTTTCTTATTGGAACTTGGTTTTTAAGTTTGTATTGATTGTATTTTGTTTTCAGCTCTCTTTCTTGTTGGAACTTTTGCTCAATTTGTTTAGGGAGGGGTTTTTCATCACTTGATACTCTGCATCAAGTGGTTTTCCCCTCATTTTATTAATAAAAGTAATCAATGCTTGTAAAAAAATAAGAATAAAATAAAAATAAAAAAAAGATAACTACATGACTGGTAACTTGAGAACATAGTTACCAGTTTTGGAAGAAGTTCAGAAGCATTTGGGGGTAGTCCAGCTCCATCAGTCATCCAAGGGAATTCAGAGGATCCATTGCTATTAGCAGCCTTAGCACCAGAAGTTATAATCTCATTCAACCTAGCCTGCAAAATTTATCGCAAGAAAACAAATTAATTGTTTGGGAATATTATTACATAACTGGTTGGATTCATGCATAACAAAAGATGGGTCTGATTATGCTAAGGTCAAAAGGAACAAACAGAATTAATCAGTCATGACAAACCCCAAACATGAGTACTCACTAATTAAATATTAAACATCATGTTTAACAAGCAGGTCATATTAGGTAGCAGAGCCACAGCCTCTTTAATCTGATACAACCCGTTTAAAGTAGTACACATAATTTACCATTGTAATTTATAATTTATTGTTACATAACATTTCATGTGAGAATCTTCAAACATGATGTTATCATAGATATAGTAACAGTCATCCACATGGCAGGCTAAACTTTTCAACCCATTACATGCACATATGTCAAATCACACACCAATTCAGAACATGACCCAATCATCTTTTGTGAAGACTGTGTCCAAATTATTATGTAATGAAACCAATTAAATAAAAATCTGATCTGATGTCGGGTTCAAGTGCCATCCCTGTGTTTCCAACAAAATATCTTTCCAAAATTTTGGACATGCTTAAGCCTAATTGGTGCCTCCGAGGAAGATATTCATTAGGTAATCGTGTTTAAATGCCCAAATTCAGTCAGTCAGCGCATACAGTAGAGCTAGAAAGCAATGCACTGAATAACTAGGAAAAAAATTAAAAGTAATGTAAGTGAACTGAGTTTAGAAAATTTTTTGAACTATAACCTTACTTCATTCTAGATGCTGACTGTAAACATACATATAGTAACAATATGAATAGTTCATCTAAAGAAGCAAGACATACCTTGGCTTCTTCCATCTCACTGCTGGCATTATCTAGTCCATCCAACATCGAGGAATCCTTGCTGACAAGGGAAACCTAGACAAAGCCTGTTGAGTCAGTCATAACTAGATGTATATAAGCAGTCAAACTCTCTAAAGATAAGACCACAAACCAGGATTGGCGTTAGCTGTCCTTCCAGATCGAGGAGGCCTTTAGCAAATGCAGCTGCTGACATCTGTAAGCTGGTATCTTGTAAATGATGTATAACAATTTAAACCATAAAAACTTAGACAACAAAGAAAACACCTGGCAGGCTGACCCAAAAAAAAAAAAAAAACCAAAACAAAACAAAACAAAAACAAAAACGAACCAAATGTTTTGTTCTCGGAGAGATAAACAAATGTATTGGGTTATACCTGCACACGGCCCTCATCAGAGCTGTAAATTTTAAGATCATGACGATATGTACTATGTAGGCGTAGTAGACCTGTACCTTCTCCTGCAATGACCACATTTATCAAAAGAAAGGATGTTACATTTCAATCTAACAATTTTTTTTTTTTTGAGAAATCGATCTAACAAATTTCAGTTTGCTGGCAAATAAACAATTTATTGCATGAAATAGAGTTATATATATATATACATATAACCAATCAAAACTACATAACAAAGAACATTCAATAAATAGGATGGGAGATGGGAACTCCAAGAAGTAATCTACATAGACATGCTCAAGAATCACAATAATAACATTTCCATTTTCAGGAGGTAAATACCAGAAGAGTACATCAACTATCCTTTTTCATTTATATCGTGTCATGCTCAAAAAACAAAAAACAAAAAAATTTTAAAAAAAAAGCCACTTTTAAGAGGTATGCATCAATTCAGACCTAAAAACTCCATTATAAACATTTATGCAAGTGCAGTTGATAACCGGTGACAGCAAGAACTTAACTCTATGTTCACCCTGATTGGGTGAATCATGTTAGGTCAACAATCATGGCTTCAAGAGTAGAAATGAAAATACATCACATGAATCTTTAGACCATATTTCCAAGGAGTCCATAACACTTTTAACCAAACTATTTATTCATAAAAAGCTTACTCCTGCCATACCACAAGAAGGAAATTTTATGCTCCCACTTATCCACATACTGGACCAAACCGTGCTCCATGTGACTCACATTAAGAGGCCCACAATAAATTGAATTGAAAATCTAACAGAAGTATACCGTATAAACAAACTCAAAACACAGCAATTCAACACATGGTAGTGCTCCATTTGTACACCTAACAGCAACACATTTATCACGAGAAGCTATAAATTGAATGAGGAATAATACAACCTTCAGAACAGGCCTGAGTCTGAGTTAGAATTGGTCACAAATGCTCTAAATAACTCATAACAAAAATTGGGAAAGAGGACTATGAAAATAATTGTCAAGCATACACATCTCTCAAAAGCATGCTACTTAAAACATATCTGGTTAATTAACATTTCACAGCAAAAAAGCAAAAACAAGGTTTCATTATCTCGACCTGGATACATGTTATTCCGAAAATATCTACCCAACTCTTCTGCCTGCAAGACAATTAGGAAAGGAAATTTAACAGAAAGTTAAAAGGTTACTTCTCAAGATGTAGTCCATGTAATCTATCATTTATACAAAGCTGAATTTAAATACAGAACCCCAACTGAAAAAAAAAAACCATGTTAATGAGATATTTATATTATAGTTAACACCTGTTTTCTGCCAGCATGGGTAAGAACACCTCCATATTTAAGAACCATCAGAGCTTCAACAGGCCGTTCTTCCTCACCTTCACCATTATTTTTTGGAATTTTGACCCATTTTAGTGGCTTTAGTTGGACTTTCCTATAAATGCCAGAGAAATGCCCACCCTGGAACAAGAAACAGATATTGTGTCATATGGAACAAGTTTTGAGACAATATAACAGTATGTAAAAGATGATGGCAGTGCAACCATAGGCATGTCATGACTACTGAATATTTCCCTTTTTTTTTTTTTTTTTTGTTCTCATTTACCACATGGTTCCTGTAGGAGCAGCATTAGTTTCCTCAATTGCTGAAAATGAAATACAAATCAAATTATGACTTAACTACAGCACCCAAATTTACTCTTTTCCTAAGAGAATAACTGAAATAAGGAATTAACTTAGTTCCTATATGATAACATTGTGATAAAACATATACATGCAGCAACTGACAAAACTATAACTTGAAAACAGGTTAGTCCATGGAAGCAATGGCAGCGTAACTTTTAAACTGAAAAGAACAAAATCACTATGTTATGTTAAGAAGCATACCTCCTCAAGCACTGCTTTAACTTGACGAAGCTTTTCAGCATGCTCAATGTCTTCTGCCTCACTGTCACTTTCCCGACCAGGTCTACATATTGTAAGAAGCCACTAACAAATTAGAATTAAACTCAATAATCCATCTATGAGTAGATCATGTAATTTTTATTTTTATTTTAATTGTAAATCATAGAAACCCAATCTAGACATGGCATAAATATCTGCAATAGCATGATACGACATGGACTCTAAAACGCTTAAACTGTCAAGTTTACATTCGTATTACTTCTTGAACAACCATAATACAGAGAAAAATAGATCCCTAAAAGTGATAAAAAATTGTACTTAAGATCCATCAAATCAAATACCATAAAGGAGCAGCCATAAAATATGTTTCCCTAAGCACATTTCAACAAATAGTTCTATTACTTCACACGTTGGTACTTAGTAATAAGCTTATGTCTGAAAATGTTAGATTTATGACCTTTACCACGTGCAAATTGTCGAGGGCGCAAGTACAAATAATGTGCACAGAACTATGGCAACAAAAGTATATTAGTAGAGTTTTAGAAAATTTTGGGTGATACCTTGTACGTGGTACGAGCATTCGTGTTGCATCTAATAGATCTTGCAACTGAACAGCACTTTTAAGTTTTGTCTGCAAAATAAATAAGCTCAGAGATAGAGAAGAGATCCAAACATAAATCATTACTGTAGGAGCATAAATAAAACATAAACTCAAAAGTAAGTACTACATTACCTCAGATCTAGGACGTCCCCCATTGTACTTTAACATCAAGTTTAGCAGCTTTTCCTCAGTAACCTTCAACTTAACCTTCTGTTTGGGAGTTCTATCTCCACTGTCCATATAAAAATAAAAGATTAAAAAGAAGTAAAATTGGAGGGAGTGAATATTGATAACATAGCATTTGGAACAATTGACTTCAAAATTCATTTCTAGGTCCATACTTTCATGTTTAAAACCTCCCCAATGCTCATTAAGGATTCTGCAGCTTCAAATCTATGAAATTCAAAATACTTTAAGAAAATGCTATTAAAGTTGATGGAATTTGCAATTAAATTCTGCAACTTTAAAGCAAAAAGTTGACTAGCTTGCATATTCCCCACACCCCACCCCCATATAATTTAGTTAAAACAAACGTTTATTTCTCTTTTCTTGCTCAGTGCTACAGGGCATTCTCTGAAAAAAGAAACATTGAAAATAATTCTTTGTTTGTTCCAAATGTTACATTACAAATATTGGATTACAGTTCCATAAAAAATGAATTCTAAAATAGAAATCATTTGCAAGGAACTGAATTCTTCAATAATTAGTTTTCAATCAGAGTACTCAGGTAAAAACACAAAGGAAGATTTACAACATACTGTCGCATAACAGTAATCACGCAGCGTAGCTCCTCAGACTGCCCAAAAGTGCCAATAATCCCACTTCCCTGACGAGTTAGTCCCTCTGAAGGCTGGACTGGTTCATTGACTTTCCATGGTAAAGTGGGTGGAATCGTTGATGAAAGATGAGGAGCTTTGGCATCTAAGAACATCTTCCTCAACACACAAGCAGCATCATCATAATATCTGTATCAGAAACAGAACCAACATACCATAAGCAAGAATCTAAACAAAAGAAGAGCTTTGCCACATAAAGAGAAACAATACAACAGAATGAACAAGCCTCTATCCAAAACAATTAGCCTGCATAATAACATATAAAAGTAGAAATTAAATGAATGATGATGTTAACAAATTTTCACGGAACATATAACTACGTTTATCTCATGCTTGTAAAATGGCTTCAATGAGAACTGGTGCCTAAATGGACTTAATAAAATACTGTTTTATGAGCAGCTTGGCAAGTATGATGACTATTAACATGTGCCATAGAAGTCACAAGATACACATCATTTGAAAGGCCATCATCAAGTTTCATCCTAGTTTTGAGTTTTCTCTCCTTTTATGGATTTCCACCCAGATCTGTAAAGTTTTAACTTCCAAGTATGCAGAACAGAATTGATTTCCATAGTTTGGGCATGAAAAATGTCTAAGAGATTAGCAATGATGAGGGAATCAGAAATTTAGTAACTTCATAAAAATGGCACGACTAAGAATGGCATCTTCTTTCTTTCATGTTCCTTCCAAAGAGGAAACGAAAAAGGCTGCATCCATCCCATAATGAATATTGCAATTACTTTTAGCAATTAACAAATTTTCTGTTCCTAATAATAAGAAAGAAAGTATTACTTATAAGAATTTTTCACAAAACTCCACCCATTCACATCACAAACATATGACCGCCCTTCACATCGCAAGAGATCAAAGCCACAAACCTGCAAGCAGCAAGACAATACAGTAAGTTGACTTGCATGACAACAATGATAATGATTTGATGAAAAACTAGAAAAGTTAAACTAAAAGTTATTGTGTTCATGTGACTTGTTCTACCAATTTATTCAGAGGAAGATAAGTTTAGTATGTCAAACACTTACCTGTCACGAATTATTAATCACCAACTATCTAAGCGATGTCAGATATGCTAACAAGAATCTAAATCAAGATGGAAAAGCCTATATTCTAGTAAATTGACAATAATTGAACCAGCTATTCATTGAAAAAAAAAATTTCTTCAAAAATTTAGAAAAAAGAGGGTGCAGAATTTGAGCAACCTGATAGAAAATGGTTGTATAATGTGCCCATTGTTCTGGCAAACTTCATTAGTTTAAGATGAAACACTGTTAGAAAAACGAATCTGCCTAAGCTCATTAGCCATTTAATAGATATTTGCAATCATCACGGAAGAAGATACAAGAAAGCTAATAGCACTTTGCACAAAGTTAAGAACCATAACAGACAGAAGCCAAGTGCATACTGTGCATTAGATTTTTCAAAGTAGTCGCAATCAAGTTAATAGAATAATAGCATTATGTAAATCAGAAGAACAGTGACTATTTTTTTCCAGATTCTAATGACATACCGCTTGCCTAAATGCAATGCAGACCTCTCTTGCCATTTGCTTCTCATTAGGTGTCAGCAATACAGGATACCTCACCTGTCAAAAAAAGTGACAACAGCATATTTCAAACATGTCATCTTCGTACCCTAACCAAATATCAATACAAAATTCAACATAAGGAACATCAATACTGAACTCCAAATTGCATAACCATGCTAGATTCCAGGCAGCTAGAAACTTTCTACTCTAGAGAAGTCTTAAAGTGTGACATTGTACAGCATAATCATACAGTGTACTGAATGCAGCAAGCAACACACATAAGCAAGTGCAAAATTTAATATTGCCTAACTAATAAAATTATTGGTTCTCCAGTGAAACAAATGGTGTCCTCTTTCATAGCAGAAAGTGCAAAATTCCCGTGACTGCAAACTCTTAATCTAACTGTATGTGATCAAACCCTCTCAGCATTAAGATGGAAGTGCAAGTATTTTATGATAATTCTTTCCCCAGTGTGGCACTTATCTGACTTTAGAGCAACCATTCATGAGAGTATATTAGAAGTCAGTTTACCAAAATGATCGTCACGCAAAATAACTTCAACGAACCATTTACCAATATGAAACATCCAAACATATCCTGCTTGTCTAGAATTCAAAGTTTCTCTAAAAATTATTAAATGTTGCCAGTGTAGTAGGAAGATATATAGGTAATTCAAAATTAAGAAATTGACAAATTAAAAAGTTCATGAGTCTGCCAGGGAGCATGGTTGTGAGGGTGTGCGTAGGTGTATAGAAATGTCCCTGATACATGCTTACATAAACACACAAAAAAGATAGATATGCCAAGCAAACTGAACACGGTAAGGGTATTACTTCCTTGCCATCAGGATTTCTCATAACAACACCATCAACAACAGGAGATTTTCTTGCCTCAGCATGTGCATATTCAGGGCCAACAGTATACACCTAGAATCATTCAATGACATGACAAATCAATCATTCAAAAAACTAGAAAAATAAACAAGTAATCAGTAAAGAATTAAACAGTGCATCCAAAAAAACAAACATATATATATACACACGCCCCTTGAGAAGGCATAAAAACACCAATGCAGATACAAAATACTTCATAAATCAAAAACAGAGCACAAAAGAATTGAAAACAGCTTATAAACCAGGGTAAAGCAATGACTAATATGAGTCCACGGAACCCAAAACAAATCTGTACAGCAAGAGAATAACAAGTCCATGATGATCTAAGATAAGGTGAAAATAAAGAATACATCAATATCCCAAAATTTCATCCCTTAGCCATTAATAGATTTTAAGGGGAAAAAAAGGATATTCATGGAATAATATATTGAATCAACACAAAAAGAACGCTGTCGCAAAGCCAATGCACTAAACACAGATCATGGAGGAACAACAATCATTAAAAAGTGAAAGTAGACAATGATGACACATCCAAATGATTTTGTGTTTCAAGGAAAAGGTTAGTTTCAACCATAAAAAAAAGTTGAATTCCACTAGAATCTCATTGTTCAAATGGATTTACACTGCACATCACATCAAACACCAACAAAGTTTGCCTTAGGTTATATCTAAATTCTTATGTGTAAAAGTGTATACCTGGTGAAATTTCTAGTTTAAATAATTGCTGACCAACTTTTATCCTAAATATCTTAATAGTATTGCATTAAACAAAAAAAAAAAAAAAAAAAAAAAAAAACCTTCCCAAAACCAACATAGAAAGCCTGGAAGAGTTATTCAACTATTATACAGCAAGTCACTAGTTTCAATACCAATCTATCAACATAATTTCAGAAGAACTCCAAAAGTAAGGTAAAACAAAGACATGCAAGCAAGAAATAAAAATGCCAAGCATGCAACCTTGACATCTGTTCCTCCTGTTGGCATGAATTCTTCATATATATAAGAACCTTCTCGCCTAACTCTTCTGACCTCTGGGCAAAACTCACTTGAACGGTTTCCAACCTGAAATGAAAACAAAAACCAAAACTTATTTATTAATAAATGTAAGGCATGGCTGTGAAAAGGCTATCAGACATACTGAAACGTCAAATAACTGTAATTACAAGTTAACTTTAGTATCATAGTTATTCTTTAATTAGTTGATGCACATGAGGCCAGTGACACAAGTAGAGGTTATCTTGGAAAGAGATTTGGTTATTGTTTCTATAAAGCAGAAGAACCAATTAGATAAGTTTAATCTGAATATATGTCAAATTCTTTTCATAAGAGAATCCAGGGTTTAGGAATGCCTATATGAAATTGCATTTGCACACCGTCATGATAAAAGTAACACAAAGTAGCAGCACTATGATTACAAATTAGATAAACAAAAAAGGTTCACAGATAGCATACCTTCCTAAACAATTCCTTCATTCCCCCACCAGCTGAGCTTGGATAATATATCATGATACTATGATTATCCCCTTCATAAATGCAAAATATTGTATGTCACCACTGAAATTACTTATTAGGAAAGAAAATTTTACTAATTCATGCAGATTCTATATGAAAAAAAAAGGAATACTATGATTGTAAGTTTATAAGTAGAACTCAGTGGCATTATTAATTTAAGACAAAGAACAATGAAACTCAAATGCAATTTTACATTTAAGACTCCTAATAAAAGATTACAGTTTCATTCATGAGTAGAAAAAACCCTAAATTACTATAGAGTTTTGCAAACTTGAGAACCAAGAGCATCAAGTTAAAACATCAATTGTGCTTTATTCTTTTTTTTCTTTTTTATATTATTAACATAAATCTAAGTGAATCTCACCATGTCATAAACAAACAATAATCTGCAGTTTTAATACGTAGAAGTTAAGCAAAAGAATAAGGCACACAATGATGAGGTACCAGCATCTAGCATTAACATTGCCAAGGTAGTTTTCTTGAATAGGTGATTTCCATAAATTTCAGATTCATCATTTCCATATGGTCAAAACTGAAATCCATTCCTTGAGCTAGATAACTCGATATTTTACCATAGAACCATATCAAAGGCGTGCACGATAGTAGTGACACAATTCTGCTGACTAAAAAATTACAAGAAAATTTCACAAACATGAGAATGTCAACTGCAACTTCCTGCGTCTCCCATCCACTATAGAGTTTTGAAATGACGAGAAGACAAGATCAAAGTTACCATATTATACCTGCCTAAGTAAACAAGGATGTGCTCTCAAGCCTTGAAATCACAAAATCTAATTGTCTAATCACCTTATATTCTTACTATAAACAAGTTATTATTAATGTTTGTGGTCCCACGAATTATGGAAATGAACTACATGAAATATGCAGTATGTAAATAATAGTTTAACCAATCAAAAGCATCAAGTATAAAGAAAGGAGCATTCATATACTGGCAATGATAACCCATGCGTCAACAATAATTTTCCCAAGTCAAAAGCACTAAACCATATATTTTTTGGGCAAAGGGCCAAATTGGACCCTCACGTTTTGCCCTAATTTCACATTGGCTTTAGTTTTTTTTGAGCCAAATTGGAACTTCAACTTTGTAAATAAGATCATATTGGACCTTTACTGAGTACAATTAAGTCCTATAACTTTTTTTTTAGTACAATTAAGTCCTATAGATTAATAAAATTTTAATTTTAAGGGTTACTAACAAACAAAATTAATAAAATTTTTTAAAATATATATATAACACAATTATAAATTTTTAAAAGTTTTTATACCTATAAAATATATTTTTTCAATTTTTTCTTGAATTTTAAAAACTTTACAATTAAGTGGTATATATTTCAAATAAATGACCAATTTTATTCATTACTATAAATAGTAAATTGATAATTAACCCAAAAAATTTAATTTTAATGGTTGAATAAAAAAATCTTAAATTTCATTCATTAGTTTAAATTTTTAAACCTACACAATAATTGATAAATAAAAATCTTTTATTCAATTGTTAAAATTAAATTTTACATCAATTATCAATTTGCTATTTATATTAATGAATAAAATTGGTCATTTATTTGAAATATATATCACTTAATTGTAAAGTTTTTAAAATTCAAGAAAAAATTAAAAAATATATTTTATTGGTTAAAAACTTTTAAAAATTTATAATTATGTTATATATATATATTTAAAAAAATTATCAATTTTGTTTGTTATTAACCCTTAAAATTAAATTTTTATTAATTTATAGAACTTAAATGTACTAAAAAAAAGTTACAGAACTTAATTGTACTCAGTAAGGGTCCAATATGGTCTTATTTACAAAGTTGAAGTTCCAATTTGGCTCAAAAAAAAACTAAATGGTCCAATGTGACATTAGGGAAAAACATGAGGGTCCAATTTGGCCCTTTGGCCTGTAATTTTTTTCTTCTTCTTTGTTTATGCTGGCTTTAAGCATCAAGCAAAAGTTATGGAGCTTCTCACATCATTGGCCTAAATCTTGATGATAAGCAGCAATAAATTAAGAAACTTATGGGTACATTAGCAATATGCTTACCATCAATAGGCTTCTCTACAAATGGCTTCCAAAAACGATTGCCATGAACCTCAACAAAATCTTCTTCCTCAACAAAATAATCCAGTTCTTGATATGGAAATTCCCTATTCACAAGTGCATATCTTGGAACAGGGATTCCATACATTTCAAGACACTTGAATCACCAAAAAATAAAGAGATTTATTAGTCACTCCCACTTAACTGCTATATAACAAAATAAAATTTAACATGCTACAGCTTAATCATATCCATGAGTCAAAAAACTTTTATATAGGACTACTTTAAGATAATTTCTTTCCGTAGTGGATTCACTGACCATGAGAGAACACTTGCCCTTGTAAAAGGAAAAAAAATGCAAACACATACTTCGAGAGAGTGAATAAGAAATCATTTGCTAAATATTTGCATTTTCATCCAAAAAAAATGTAGCAGCAAATTGTAAAATGCCGAAAATACATTTATATCCTGACAGTAAGGTAGAAGGTTGCACTAATACCTGGTATACTTTTCGTCGGTCATGAAGAAGGTGTTGTGGCTCTAATTCATTCACCAAAAAAGGCCTGAATCAATTACAAGAGAAAATTTACAATGCATGCTACACATAAATTGTGGCAAAATTAAGAGTTCAAATTCCCAATTTCACTATTCTTGCCCTACATCAGATAGATGGTAAACCAAAATAAAAAATGATATTGGAATAATTGAGAAATTCACAGTTGATTTCGTGTTTGGATTAGGAAAGCATTTATATAGTTCATCAATCTTTACCAAATGCAAGAAAATCTTACTTCCTTAAAGCAGCATATGCTTCAGCCTTTTCAAGGGGATAGCCAGTCGAACAGAAGGCAATTAAGCAGTCACAAATTGGCCAGCTGAAAAAGCAAATGCCGCAACAAAATAGTCATCTTAAAAAGAAAAATCACATTATGACTTCCTAAGGGCCAATAAATTAAATTGATCAGGCAAGACTAACAACATTTATATATTAGCAAGAACACTTCCATTACAGGTGTATGTTCCGGAACAAGCATCACACCATTGTTTTTATATAGCTACATTTTGGTGATGGTTATCAATTTTGGATGCAGTCCATGCAGCAACAAGCATACTTGCCATTCATTTACTTCAGCAAAAGCTAAAAAAGGAAAAGGCCACTTAAGCAAACATCTCCTCACTCAAGACAATAATTTACAAAAGAAAAAAAGAAACATAATTGCCAAATAATAGGATAAGGCAACACTTATGGCTAAAAAGTGAGAGGGAAATATATATATATATATATATATATATATATAAAATTGTGTTGAATCTAGAAAGAAAATTCCTAATTATTCAATGTTACTTATTGTTCAACAGATTTCCTCCCATTTGGCTGCATCTTGTAGGCAATTTAGCAACAAATTAATTATCCTTTTTTCCTTAAAGGTCCTACTTTTGTGTTATAATTTGAAATTTAATCACTTTCAATACCTATGTATAGAAAGCAACAGTTCGTTACTAAATAGGTACCATTCATTTACATAACCTTTGCTCGTAAGAAAAAAAAAATTACTGTATGATGAAAATTAATTGCTTTTTTGTTCCATTTCTCCTATAAACAACTACCGGTATCACCATCATTGACGAATCACTACTGCCAGTCTACTGCATTGATACCAAGTGGTAAAACGCTAGCAAAACACAAAAAAGCAAAACCTAGAAAGTTGTCACGCATGTTCTTATTAACTTTAATGAAAAAATCAAAATTATGAAATACCTTAACAGAGAAAAAAAAAGTTAAAAATGTCAACCCAATCAATGCCTCGATTACAAAAATGCTGCGCATGCATACTTCTCACCTACCAACTTTCATTAACAAACATTCAAAAGAAGCATATAGGAAATAAAGACTTGAGCAAAGTACCAGTCCAACATACAAGCTCAAGAAAGTAGAGTAATTCACATTGAAAAAAAACAACAACAACCAAAATGCAGCACCTTTCAATTGGATCTTCAAGAATGACTTTATCCCCAAAATGTATAATCTACAAACAAACACACAAATTGAAAAATAATGAGAATAAAATAATTAAAACTCAAAACAGAAATTAATTAAAAAAATCCAACTCCAATCGATGCTTAACAAAAAAAAAATTAAAGTAAGCACCTCAAATTCACCAAATGATTGTAATCTATCCATGATTTGTCTCATTGGAGCAGATGATACCTAAAATCAAAAGAAAAAAAGTAAAGAAAATAGAAAATAGTTCATCATTAGGATTATTTATAGGAGCTGACGGCTGTTGCGGTTGTTTTATATTATGTTAATATTTGAAAACAAGCATATACAAGAACGGAACCTCGAATCCGCATTTCACCTTCTTTTCCAACACGCAGACTCCAATTGTTATCTTCTTCTCTACTTCTCTTCCTTCTTCCTCATCCATCTCTACCTCTGTGTGTTATTATTATCTATGATATCTCCTCCTTTTCGGTTTTACTCTGCAAAATCAAGAAAAAACAGAGACTGCTCTGTCTCTTCGTAATATAGAGCTTGAAGACGCTAACTGAAACAGCCGCCACTCGGGAGATCTGTTTGGCACATCACAAAATGGATTGATATCAATATGGATTCTGGAATATGCAAATGCACTAGCCTTTTAAATTTATTATTATTTTTTGTTTTATTTTTTTTTTTTTGGTCTTTTATTTGACGAGGACGTGTAAAGGTTTCATGCTTTTTTTGTGTTTTCTGGTTGGAATTATGAGGCCATTTAAAAAAAGTTTTTGCTTCTCTCTTCTACAAGTTGGTCAAATGCATTTAAAACTCCTTTTATTTATGCAAAATGTGTAATTCAGCCTTTCATTTGTTTAATATTTTCAATTGAATACATTTTGTATTCTCTTTTTTTT
>CATIWM010158865.1:0-51107 GCA_949671775.1 Mallotus repandus | reverse complement strand
AATTTCTCACTATTCTCACTTGTTGGCTCACTGTCATCTCCAAATTCCTCACCCCATCCTCCAGGTGTGATTAATTCAATAGGGATATCATAAGAAGGTGGTTTGGAGTAAAATACTTTATAATCGAATTTGCCAGAAGGTTGGCCCAATAAATCTTTAACTCCTCTCTAGGATTGTTTAGGGGCATCGGGAGTATTCTCATTGGTTTTAAGGTCTAGGTCCTCAAAGGAGCTTAGTACTTCTTCCTCATTAACTCCTGAATTAATCATCATGGTAGTTGGGGGTGGAACATTTTGGTAGTTTGGGAAAGGATTATTTTTGGTGCTCGGGTTTTCAGGGTCTGTGATTTTTCCAGAGTTTATAAGATTTTGGATTTCATGTTTAAGACACATACAAGAGTCAGTAGCATGGCCAGAACCTTGGTGAAACTTACAATAACTATTTGGCTCAAAGCTAGGGAGATTTGGGTTTGGCGGTTTAGAGACAGTTAAGGGTCTTAGGAGGCCTATTTGGATCAAACGGTCTAGAATTTTAGATAAGGGTTATCGAGAATCTCCTAGGTTATTGAATAGCATGGACTTCCACAGCCCGACTGGTATTACCTTGTTGTGTGCCCCCAGTTGGGTAGTTTCTTATCCTAGTGCTTTTAGTAGTCTTCCTTTTCTCACTTTCAATCTCCTCAGCTTGCAACCCATCATCATAAAGGTCTATAAATGTCTTAGGGTTCATCATTTGTAACCTTTCAACTAAATTAGGTGATACATTGCAAACAATCATCCTAACCTGATCCTTCTCCGCTAGCTTATTTTTCATTAATCCTGCCTTGTTCATGAATCTAGTCAAAAAATCAGAAAATGATTCATTGGGCTTCTGCTTAGTCAATTCCAAATCTCTAATAGACACCTGAAGCCTGGTATTATGATCATACTATTTCAGAAAAGCAGTATGCAATTCTCTCCAATCAGCTCGGATAGACTTCTCTAACCCATGATACCAATTTACAACCATACCTTCCAAGGATAGTACAAACAACTTGGTACCTAGGAGTTGTATATTGACTAAGGTGGATCCTTGGGTCTCCAGTACCATCAAACTTCTGCAGTTGTGGCATCTTAAACTTATCAGGTAGCTTATCTTCCTAAAATTGCATCATATCATCAAAATCAAATGAGCATCCCATACCCTGTCCTCTCATCAATTCTTCCATCTTGGACATCTTCTGAGTTAGTGCTTTCATCTGCTTAGATTCCAGCTCTTGAACTTGCTCAAGTGACTCCCTTTTTGCTTTCTCAATCATGTAGTTCTTAACATCCTCCAATTTTAATTCAGCATTTGGTGCATTCCTAGCAGCATTCATTGGTTGCCCCCTGGTATTATCAAGTGGTGCATCTACAATAGGTGGATTGGCAGCAACAGGAGGTGCAGGTGCAACAGCAGGTGGTGGCATTAATCCAGCCAAAGCTTGTCTTGGTTCATCTTGCATCATTGCTCTCATGTCATCCATCAATGCTCCTTTGATGTCCTCTAGGTTCCAATTTCCTTGTTCAATCTCTTTTTTCTGTGTGATTGGTGTTGGTATAGATTCCAAGTAAAGTGGGTTGATCGGGCTTTTTTTCAAACTGCGAAGGATCTCTTTGGCTATAAACTTTGAGCTTGAATCAGTCCTCACTAATCTGCCACCTTTCCATTCCCAAACACAGGAAGACCGGAATGAATCTATGATGGCTGAAAAACAAAGGGTTAGTATGATGCAAGAACTATATGTATGCATGTATGCAAGATGCACGTGCTATGCAACAAGTAGCAAATAATAAGTCAAGTATACGAGTATCAAATCAAGCATACAACAACATACATCCTTCCAATCTTATTCCTCCCACACATGTGTTCAATGGTGAGTTTCTTTTCCAAGGATTTTTGGTTTGGGCCTTAATATCAACAGGGGATATCAAGAACCGACGAGCATGCCAAATCTCTCAAAGCAGTAAAGCATAGATATACTATTTCTAGGTATAAAAGTTTAGCCCAATCTTTATTAGTCCAATTGGGCTTCTAAAGTATGGGCTTGAGCTTTTATAGATAGAAATATCTCATGGCAACATACACAAGCAAGTTGGGTAAATCCTAGGGGAAGTTGATAGGCCACTACATGAGCTGAGTCTGGTGAAAATGTCAAGGTTCCCTTAGCAAGATGCCCTCCTTTAAGACTTAAGTTATAGGCCAAGGTCAGAGGGACCCGACATCCTTTACCAACTCGAGAGAAGATTACCCCCTTTTAGGACTTGGGTTACAGACTCTGGTCAGATGAGCCTGGTAATCTCTCTTGAATCGAGTTAAGGCTAAGAGTGAAGGTTAGCCAATTTATAATGCCAGGAAGCTAGTAGAATCAAGGGACCATAAACCAACGCCATCGGCTAGTAGAGACATGAAAAAATGAATGCAAGGATAAAATAATAATTAATAAAATAATTCTAAAGAACGCAAGTAGAATCAGTATCTCTTATCCCCAGTGGAGTCACCACTGTAGACGGCTGGGTTTAGCACGCACCCAAGTTTATTGCAACCGCGATACTGTTTAAGCTCAGGGCTCTAGGGAACACACTAACCACTGCCGCAAAGACATGGCATGGAGATGAGGAGTCGCCACCCAGGGTAACAACTGGGACAAATCGAAGGTGGTAGGAACTTGATTCTCTAATACAAGTTAGTACCACAACCAGGAGTTCTGGATACAGAATACCAACTTCTTTTAGTCTTGTGTTCATTTAGATTTATTTTATTAATTACTATCTTATCCCCTAATTACATGCAATTTCATTAAACCCTAATTGAACATCCATCTAACCCTAAGGCAATTAATCCATGAAAAAGCACATAAGAAATGCATTTAAAGCGTAATGTCCCTAAATCTAAACTATATATGATTTTAATTTAAGTTAACTAAATCTGCATATTTTATTTACAAGTGAAATGGAACTAAAAATGAGCCTACATTTTGATAATTAGTGAGCCTAAATCTATTGTTTTAATTCTAAAAGTGGGCCTAAGTCTATTAAATTTCAAAAGAAAAAGAAATAAATTAATGGGCTTAATTCTAATTAATTTTAATTAAATGCAATGATCGTAAGTCTACTAATTATGAAGAAGACTTTATTAATGGGCTGAGCTAAGTCTAAGTTAATTTTATTTAACTAAAAAATGGGCCTAAAATCTAAATTAACCTAAATGGGCCTAAATTTATTTTAAAGTTAATTAATCCTAAATTTAATTTTAAAATCTTATTTTATTAGTGAGTTAGACCTACACGTGGGCTTGGGGCTCAAAACGAATCAAAATAACAAACAAGCCCAAAATAATAAAAATAAAAATAACAAATCAAAAACAAACATTCTGTGATATTTCTAGCCCTAATTTTAATTACATACAACCTAAATTAATCTAGAACCACCATTGATTTTAATTAGGGTTTTACCAAATAAACCTAATTTACTAGTTAATTTTAAGTGCAGGAAAAATAAAGATTCCACTATATTCCCACTACTGGGGCTATTAGAATCCCTACGTACAATAATAGTTACATGCCCAAAAATCAAAAATAAATACACAATGTAAATACCACTAAAACATAGAAAATAAATCTAAAATTACGTGATTTTGACATGGATTAATCCATGACATTCCATGGACCTTCATATACTTAGTCCATTCAATCTCATCTCCAGAGCATATAGCATTTTCACCACCATCATTAAGAAACAAAAAAAAAATCAAAAAATGATTAGAATAAACATAAGAAAAACAAATAATAAAAAATTAAATGAAAATAAATAAAGTAAAAAGAAAGGGATGAAATGCAGAAATGCAATATTGATTAGCTCCTCAGAGGTTTTGTTTGATTTACAGTTTGAATAGATTGTTGTATTGATCTTCTCAATTTCAGGCTTTGATTGCTTTTCCCAAAAGAAAACGGTTAATTCCCCGTAAAAAAAAAAATCAAATAAAATCACACGGAAACTTTTCCAGAAGAAAACTTTTTTCGTTCTTTTTCTCTCTATTTTTCCGTCTCTTTTTTTCTCCATTCATTTTTTTTTCGCTCCCCCTTTTCCTTCTATGTCTCTCTTCCCTTTTATTTCTCCCGTCAATTAGGTTAACACTCCATAGATTAGTTCGTTATCCCAAACGATAAAAGAATTTATCTTTATCGTTAAGGATGATAAAATTTACAGATAAAATTTTATTTTATTTTATTATTTTTTATTTTTTCTGAAATTAATTTTTGACTAATTAAAATTTAAATAAATAATTTTAAAAATGCCGAAGTCTGGTCGAAAGTGTAGAATTCTGACCGAAATTGTGTAATTCCGATTAGAATTATGTATTTCCAATCGAAAATATATAATTTCAATCGGAAATACATAATTCTAATCGGAAATGTGTATTTTCGATCGAAATTGTGCATTTCTGATCGGAAATACATAATTCCAATCGGTGATTTCATGAAAAAAATTTAAAAAATTTACAATTGGGTCCCTTAAAAAATTACAATTGAGTAAAAAAAATACAATTAAGCCTTGGAATCTAAAATTCAAATATTAGAGATCTATTTGCAAAAAAATTTCATCATCGGAGTCCTCTTTCGCATCCATACTCTAGTCATCCTGAAATTTGGTGCTTCCGCCTATCTGGCCGCAATCTTCTCTTCTTTTGCTTTACTTGTGTAACATGAGGATATGTAGGGATCTTGTGTTCTACAATTTCTCTATCAATTCCAAGCATATCCTCGTAACCCCTAGCAAATACTTTTTGTCTTTTTCTTAATGTTTCTTCCATTTTTATTCTCTTATTAGGAGTCAAATTAGAAGTAATAAGTATATTCTTAAGGTTATCACATGTGCCTAAATTAAATGATTTAGTTTACACTAAATTAATGTTAAACATATGCATGAAGTGATCATCATAAATAGAATAACCATTAGGAAATACATCATATAAGTAGGCAAAGTCAGATCTTATTGCATTAATTTTCGAAAAGAAAAGATCATCAGTGTCAAACATATTTGTAAGAGAAATATCAAGATCATCATAGAAAACATCTATGATAGAATTAAGGACAAAATACTCGAAGTCACGCTCCCTTTCCTAATCCACAACGTCCTTTAACTTCACTACAAGGATGCCTTCTTCCAGTTCGGGAGTCTGCACTAATTCCTCCACCATTGGTTCCTTAACAGTAAATTCTTTGGTTTTGTTCACATGTTCAGCGAAGATTTTGAACCCGAGGACCAATTTTTCCGCTATCATCAACGGTTCAGGATTATTGGTACAAGTGTAATTGGCACCTTCTTCCACAAATGTCTCCCACAACACTTTCTGCTTTTCTACTTTAACCTTTGAGCTTTTTGACCCTTGATACCCCAATTCGTACTTTAAGATGGGGACCTTTAGCTCCACAAACTCTGATGGACCCTGTTGGTTCTTCCTTAGTCCCATTACGGGCATGAAGTTCATGTTTTTCATCATGCTTGCTATTTTTGGATTTAATTCATCCTCATAGTTCATGCAGACCTCAAAGCTCGAACTGGCCATAATTTCATTGGAAGCTAGCTTTAAAGCAATGACTATAACTTCATAGTGACCACTCTCCCCTCATGCGAAAACTTTATTTTCTAGTGCACAGTCGATGACACTCCTCCCAAGGGATGGAACCACGACCTCCCTAGCAGAATAACAAAAGTGATAAGGATATCAACGACATGCAGGTTGACCCAAACCTCAACGGGACCTGTCTTGACTAACGCCCTGAACATTCCTTTAACAAGCCTTTTCATGTCATTATAGGCCTTGATGACTACCTCGAATGGCTTCAAATCAGACACTGTCAGTCCCAACTTAGGCAGGATTTTTAAAGGGCACACATTGATAGCGGATTTGTTAGCCACCATCATACATCAAGTTAGTTTTTCCTTTACCTCAGCCTTTATGAACAAGGCTTTACTATGGTCTCCACCCTCCAAGGGTAGGCCATCATCTGTCAAAATAATTGGCCCATAAGGGATTTTTATTAGTGAATCCACTATTTAACCAGGAGTATGGGTTACAGGGATCTTCCTGTGATCAAGGGCCATAACCAGTGCCTCCCGATGGGCTTTAGAGTGCATCAACAGCTCCCAAACATTGGTCTTCTCATCTCTCTCAGCTTCAATGCTTGTCTCATTCAGTTTCACTTCATCAACTTTCTCTTTCTCTTTCAATTCTTCTTTTGAGCCTGTGCTCTCTTCTTCTAACCCAACAGATCGAGCTTTTTTTGCCTTCTTTTCATCCTTTCTAGCTAACTGGGCTTTCTTTTCCTTATTATTCTTCCATATATCAATCTTTCCCTCTTCTTTATCATCAGAACTTCAAATGTCAAGAACATTCACATTTAGTTTCGTAGGCTGCCGATTCAAGTTTAGGTCTTCAGTTTTAGGTTTTGGGGATGTGGGTATGGCATCAACAAAGGAATTAAGGACTTGTTCCTTTGTCAAGCCAGTATTGATCATTAAAATACGGGGATTTAGTGGTGGCACATTACGATAATTGGGTAAAGGGTTATTTTGGGTGATCTTGCCTGAATCGATTAAATCCTGAACTTCATACTTTAGGCGAATGCATCCATCGGTGTCATGTCTGATGGTTTGATGATATTTACAATATAGCCTTGGGTCGGCATTTGGAAAAAGTGGTCTTTGAGGTAAAGGTCTCAATAGGCTATTCTCAATCAACTTCTCCGAGACTTTAGAAAGAGGTCTTCCTGTATTAGAAAACCTCTGGGGTTGCCCAACGGCATTGATCTATACATTATTATTTGGTTTACTCCTACTACTGGATCCTGTCCCTTCTCTGCCTGCAGATCTTCCACTGAAGAATTTCTTGTCTTGGGCCAAGTCAGATTCTTTCGGTACCCCAAATCTGTACAGTTCTTCAAAGTTTTAGATCCCTAAGTCTTTCAGCTTTTTAGAGAGTAGAAGCATGCATCCCTCTATTGCTATTACTAGCTGATCGATCTCAGCAGGCCGGTGCTTCATCTTTGCCAACTTAGCTCTCCACCTGATCAAATAACCAGCGAAAGACTAACTGAATTTTTGCTTAATATTTTGCAAGTCTCTCAAAGATGTTTTCATTTGAATATTGAGACTATACTACTTGATAAACATAATACATAATCCCTTCTAATCAGCTTGGATATGAGATTTCAAGGCATAATACCATATGATTGGCGCTCCCTCTAAGGATAGGGAAATTATTTGATAATCTGTGCTTTGTTCAAGCCAGTTGTCCTCATGTGTATTATGTATTATTTGAGGTGTAGGTAGGGATCCCAGCACCAGTAAATTTCTTCATGTCGGGAAATTTAAATTTTTAGGGTAGAGGGTCATCATCCTTATCCAAACTCAAATTGGTGTACTTCATCGGAGCATCTATCCCTTTTTCTTTCATCATCAACTGCATTTGGGCCATGGTCTTGGTTAAGTTCTTGGCCCATTCAGACTTCTCCACATTTTCTGAGACATCCATATTTTATCGGGTCCCAGGTTTTGATAAAAGTGTCTTTTGGTCATCCTCTATTTCCCATTTCCCTGAATGTTCAACATCCAGATCCAATGGCGGTGGGTGTTGTGCTGGTTGGTTCTGCCTAGTTGGACCCATCATTTCTCACATGATTGTTTGGGTCTGTTTAGCCATTTTCATTTTTAATTGTTCCTTAAAAGCTTCAGCATTAAATTCTGCCATTATTGTTTCTTCAGAAATTCTAATCAGTCAGCCAATGTCGGATCGTACCCAAGCAGAAGACTGGTACGGATCTATATTTGTAACCACCATTGATTAGAAACATGCATGACGTGTATGCATGATATGCAGGGCCTTGTTAATGCTAAAAGGAAAAAAGGTAAACAAATATTCTATTTACACATAACACATAACACAACTCTTCAAATGGTAACTCCACCCTTATTTCTTCCGCATGCATGTTCAATGATTGAGTTCCTTATCCTAAAATTGTTGGCCGAGTTTTGATTATCGATAGGGGATAATAAAATTGATGTATGCAATAACACTCTCAAGACGATACAAGCAAGTAGCAATTCTTTTAAATAAAACTAAAGCCCGTCTTAATGGGCCATAATAAGTCTTAAAAGCCCAATTTGGCATAGTCCATTGACAATGGACTTGGGCTTTATTGTAAGGATTGTTAAATGGCATACAACACATGCAGTTTGGAAAAAATCCTAGGGGAAGTTGCTTAGTCATTACATGAGCTGAGTCAAGGGTAATAAGCTTTGGCTCCCACAGCTATATACATTTGTTACGTCTCCCCACTCAATGGTCCATGCGATGTGGATAGGTATGTGCTATGAGTGTCAATAATTAAATACTTCACCACCAAGTTTTAGTGAAACGTAGGCAGCAAAATAATGATTATTGTCGATTTATTTGAGACTGTTGTGCTCATTGTGTGAACAAGTGTAGTGAATGCAATAAAATGCAAAGAAAATAAGGAAATAATCAAAGATGATAAATTATAGAACACTTGGAATCAGTTTCTCTATCCTCAGTGGAGTCGTTACTGTAGGCAGCGGAGTTTAGCGTGTGCCCATAGTGTTTGGTGACGACGACACTGTGTGAGCTCGAGGCCTACTAAGAAATACATAATAGGCTTAGGAACCAAAATGGAGATGGAGTTGCTACTTGGATGAAAGTCGGGACACACTATACAGTAACTAGATTCCACGGAGGCTCCCAGAAGCCGTCATCAGAGATCAGGTTCAAAAACTAGGTATACGCTTTTGAATGCCCACCTAACCTTACGGTTAGCGTCCATGTGTGTTTTGTATTTTATTACCTTTGGTTATTAAATTATTTCCTTATTATCATTTGAATTTGCCATCATTTCTAATTTTATGTTCCATGGCTAAGTTTGAACATTAATCTGTTTCATGCTTATTAACCTAATACTTATTACAAGTAATGGTAACGAATTTACAATCATTCATTCAAATGATGGGAGGAAGGATTAAGGATTAAAATCCTTTGATCATAAAAATACAATAAATGGAAAATAAACCAATATTAAACCCTCTCAAGAACTAATTAAGGAATTAAACATTCCTTAATTAAAAATCATGCTAAAGTTATACAATAAACGAGAATTAGTCCTTTCTCATCAAAATAATAATTATCATCTACAAAAGAAACTAAATTAAATTTGTACAAAATTGACCTAAATACTCATTTAAATATAAATCAACACTTAATTAAACCTAATATCTTGATGATTACATGCAAAACTAAAATATAACAGGGCATGAATGTATAAAAAACATAAACAACTTAAAAGTAAACATAAAGAATCAAGGCCAACATGAACCTGATTCTGAAGAGGCGTTGCCTCATGGCAAAGAGGCGATTTGTGAAAGGGCGACATCTCTTTGAAGAGACTTTGCCTCTTCACCAGGCACAGCAGCAAACTATATGTTTCTTAAGTCGTACGTAACTTTGAAACAAACGCACATAAGCAAAGACTGATATAAATACACAGAGGTTAATAACTAATACTTGATATTTAACTTACTCATGCTTTCAACTTAACATTAAATGAGCAATAAGCAAAGAAATAAGCAATAAGACTAAGAAATATAATTTTAAACGAAATGAAGAGCTTAAAGCTTGAAAATAAGAATACTCATTGACTAAAGCAAGCTTAGAGGCTCCTAACTAAGCCCTTAGAGATTGCCTTTGTTGATTCAAATACTTGTGGATGCAAGAGAGCCTTCTTCCTTTTTAAGAAAGTTGATTCTCAAACTTAAGACTCTACTTCTTCTTCTTCTTTTTCCTTTTCTTTCTTTCTTTTTCTCCTCCTCTACTCAAGAATGTTTTTTCTAAAAATCCAACCTCTCTTTTCCACCTAAAAAAACCCCTTCTTAAGCTTCTCTAACCTTTCCTTTTTCAAATTCCCAAAAACTAAGCCAAGATAAAAGATCATCATTTTTCATCATTGTCCTCCCTTTTCCAACTTACTTTTTCCCCAAAAGTCTCATTTTTACTCCTAAATTTGCAGATTAGAGATAATATGGGTCCATCCTTTGTTTAATGCAGCCATAAATGGCATTTAATGCAACAGATGTTAGCTATAAAGAGGCGCCGCCTCATCGATGCCCAAGGACGAAGAGGTGTCACCTCTTCGAAGAGGCTACCGCCTCTTTAGCCAGGCCTGGTTTGGGCCTTTGGGCTTGGGTTTGAGCGTTTTGGGCCATATTTTAGGGTTTGACTAAGAGTTTTGGGCTCTCAAGTCCATT
The DNA here is from genome assembly GCA_949671775.1 of Mallotus repandus. NCBI lineage: Eukaryota > Viridiplantae > Streptophyta > Magnoliopsida > Malpighiales > Euphorbiaceae > Mallotus > Mallotus repandus. Next base: position 40,773 of record CATIWM010158865.1, on the reverse strand, counting down.
CCTAAAGAAAGTTTTGGGTCCCCTTGCATTCAATATCCGTACTATCTAATGATTGGGCTTTTGTTGTGAGCTGACTAAACCGAGGGTATCCACATATTTAAAACTATAATCAATTAATCAAATTAAAATATTTTTATCATATTTCAAAATTTTAAAAAAACTACTCGTGAATCCATGGCCTGTAAATAATATACATATTTTAAAATAATTAATTAAATACTTTTAATAAATTAAAACTATAATTTAATTAAACATAAAAATGAGAACTTAAAAATTTATTGCAATTGTTTTTATTTTATTAATTTTTACTAAGAGTATATATATAGTAGATAAATTATATGTAACTTTATTTTTTAATTACTTTGTTTTACTTTCTATTTATCATCATTAGATGAAAGTGTATTTTATTATCCAATGGTGGTTATTAAAAAAGTGTATTTTACTTTGTGAAAAACAAAATAATGATAGAATGCACATATATAGTAATAATAATAATTGAATAAATAAAAGAAAAAATAAAAATAGTTGAAAAAAGGAATGATTTAGTTAGAATGAAAGATAGTATTTTTTATAAAAAGAAGGATTAACCTATTTTTTGCCCCTTGTACTTTTTTTCGGATTTCCCCCCTGCACTTTAATTTCTATAAATTGAGTGCCTACACTTTTATTTTTTGATACATTTGGTCCTTATTTGGAAGGCGTGTCAGAAAATTTGAAATAGTTGTTTACTAATGACACGTCAACCTGTCACTAAGTAACATCATGATCATTAAGTCCACATGGAACGACAAGCAGGACATAGACTTTTCTTTGTCTTTGGAACCCTAAAAGGGTCAAAACTCATCCTTTCTATGAAGTAAAAGCTGCTTCCATCAAAGAAGAAGGTTTTTTTAGCTTCTAACTTCATTTAATCCTCCTGAGAAGAGTCGACCTCCTAATTTCTTCAGTTCATACTTCAAACAAACTACAAATCTTCAAAGATGGAACATCCATTAGAGCTCAATGGTGAGCCAGTATGTTTATATGGGAATGTTGCTCGTTTACAGACATCCCATATTGAAAGAAACCTAGGTTGTCGATTTTATGCCTGTGCTCGCATGAACGTAAGTAAATAAGTCATGTGTTATGTATTTAGATTAAATGTACATGCAAGGTTAAGAAAGTAGTGTTATTGAATTAGGGTTGTTGGGTTTCATTTTGGGGATTTTGAAAAAATATAATTTTTGTAAAAATAATGTTTGGTAAAGTAATGCGTTTGAAATATGGGTGAATCATGGTGTGTTAACTGCCACATTGTAAGTTTTGTGACTTAAGGTTGTCTGAATTTGAAGTTGGAATTTATACAAATTTGAATTAGGGTTTAATAATGTGTAATAACATACATTATATGTTGCAGTTTCAATAATGTGACTTTTTTCATTAGTATAATCGAGAGTACACTGATTATGAGATGATGTATGTTAATAGTCTGAGAAGAGCAAATGAGGAATTGAAGGATGAACAAAATGTGACAATGGTGCAAGCTAGTGAGGCTAATGCAATTAGTGAACTTAGAGAGGTTGATTACGCGACAATGAAAACTAAAATGGGCTAGCAGAGGCCAGAGCTGGAATCAGTAAGGGTTGAAAGAAATTTTATGAAGGATGAAATTGCACATCTGGTTACTGACAATGCCAAGCTAAAAGCAGAGACTGAAGAGCTGATGAAGGTTATTTTACAGGACAACAGAAAATTTCAAGAATTGAATCAAAAACTGGAGGGTCTTCACACCAAGTTGGATGAATTTAAGAAGGCATAAGATATGTACTTAATAGGTGTTGGGGTTAGTGTTGCAGTAGGGATTGCTTATTATGCTTATTGCCATTAAGTGTGTTTTATGTCTTCTATGTTATGTAAGTGAATTATGAGGTATAATGAACCTATGCTTTAATCCTGACGTTGTTGTAGCTACTAATTAGAACATGCAGTATTTTATGGAAACCAGATTGTTATGACTAATTACTTACTATTAGCTTATATGTAATTGTCTGTATGTTATTTGAGTAGTTCTAAGAATTTCATTGTAATATTGAATGTGTTATAGTAAAATGAATCATGCTCATTATCACATAACTAGTGATATAGTCATTAAGCAACCTTTGATACATCAAGAAGGAATGTAGTCAGCCTGATATACATAATATAGTTTCAAATATTCTATTTGTAACTTGAAATACATAATGGAGTACAAAATGCACATGTAACCTGAAATAGAATTCAAGTAATATGAATATTAAATTCATTGTAACCTTAAATACACATCAACACTTGTGTTCACAAAATTACAAGTAATCTTCACTATATCATGTTTCATTACATAAAATTATAGAAATACCAAAACCATAATTACTTGCACACAACATTATAATACTAGTCAGTATTCAAAACAAGTTCATAACATAATCAGTTTAAAACATTGCACTCATGGCTTCCAAACATATTTCTTGGACTTCATCTTATCTCTCACTCTATGCAATTGTTCCAACGAAATAGCTGGTAAGCCTTTAACCTATAATCCGCTAGCTTTCCAAACATAATTGAGATAGTCCCTTGTAAGGATTAGTTCTTTCAAATTTTCTTTGGCAGCTGAACCAACTGAACTTCCACCAACTGCTTGATTACACCTTGTCTCAATTGGATTATCCTTCTCATATGTCATCCCACTATAACTGCCATCTGCTCTTGAATTATTGTCCTTGTATGGACTAAATATTGGTTTTGGTGGCTTTTTTAATGACTGAAAAAACTAACATATGTTACCAATGTATTAAACACACCCTAATGTTTATGATAAGTTGCATAACATATCATTTAACCTTGTGTCTTAATTGGTCATACCTCTCAATTTGCTGCACCTGTATCTAGGTTAATAAAAAATCCAACTCCTCGTGACTTTTTTCCTATTTTCCTGAAACTTTTTCTGCTTGATACTACTTGAGATGAGATTTGAGGTTCACTAGGAAAATTAGGATCAACATGTTTTATGCTCATTATTAGTTAACTATTAGAGCCTCCATATTGTCTTATAGTGTAACTCGGTGTGAACCTAAAATCCTTATCCATCCCTATGTTATTGCTTGTAAGTCGATCAACACTTCTGCTTCCACCCTCACTTATATTTGCATTAACACTTATGCTTCCATCAACACTTCTACTACCATCAATGGACTTCCCTTTTGCATTAAATTTTCCACTTTGTCCCTTGTACATTAAAATTTCCACTTTATCTCTTATTCTTAACTTAAGAATTCTGTTCAGACAGAAATTCCCTTATGACCTCTGTTGAGTCTGCATTTGCATCATTTAGCCCATGTGATTGAAAAGCTTGTGTTTTTTTGCTTCTTCTTGTTCTTTTTAACTTTCACCTGACATATGTATTTTAACAAAAACCTGGTTAAAATATGTATAGTATATAAAAACTAGTAACTGAAACAAAAATATACCTCCATATTTGCAATTCTCTTTGGAAAACTTTGTACATTGTGGCCACCGTCTTTACAAATACCACATGTCATTATCCTCCCTTCCTTTGACAGCTTTCCAAATTTTTTTGGTTCATCTTTATCCTTTGTTCTTTTTTTTTTGGCCTACCTGGCATCTTCTTGAATTGAGGTGGCGCTATCTTCTCCTTTCCAGTCTCAGGCCAATGCAACTTCCCAAGCACTGGTTGAACACTATGAGCATATGCATTTAGGTATGTCGTCTTGGTATACCAATGTGAGATATACTTTTCTGGAGCCTCATTCTTTCTGTGTATGGCAGCCACAACATGCTGGCATGGGATGCCTAAAAGGTCCCACTCCCTACATGTGCAACTATTATTTTGTAAATTCACAGTGTGTCTATTGTTGTGGTTGTAAAAAATGGTCACCTCAAATCCACATTCCCCGTTCCACTCCATAAACCAATCATATGACTTTTCTTTGTTCTTTTCTAACTTTTTAAGTGAATTTGAACAAACATCCAAAATTCGGGAACTGACTAATTGCCTTTTCTTCCATAATCTTGTCATTACTTGAACTCTAATGGAATCAACCATTGTGATGATTGGCTTTGTTCTAGCTTTGAGAATCCAGCCATTAAATGCTTCTGCTATATTGTTGTCTACAACATCACATTGAACATTTGTCCTAAAAAATGCCTTGTACCATCTCTCGACTTCGTACTCAATGGCATATTGAACTAGCCCTTCACTAAGTTCAGACAGTATATCTAACTTTGCTTTAAGTTCTTGAGGATAAGTTGCCCTTGCACAATTCCAAAATGCAATCTTCCTCTCCTCTCCCTTCCATTTCTTGGCCCAATTAGCATATATGTGCCTCGCGCACATCCTATGCTCAGCCTGAGGCAGTTAATTTGCATTGCACTTTGCAGTCCCTTAAACATAATATATAAGTTAAATGTTACTAAAATAGCTTCAGGTATGAGGGAAATGTATACATTAAATAAGTTAAATAAGTTAAATATAAGTTAAATATTACTAAACTAGCAAATACCTTTTGCATATCTGACATTACAGTGTATCCATCTCTATCACTAAGTGCTAAGTCATGCTTCAAACATCTCAAAAACCAGCCATAAGTAAATTTAGTCTCTATCTGCACCACGGCCCAAGTAATAGGAAATATTTGGTTGTTTCTATCCCTCCCCACAGCACATAGAAGCTTTCCTTTACACATACCTTTCAAGAAACAACCAACGAGTCCAATGATTTATCTACAGCCCTCAACCCACCCCTTTTTACATGCATCTAAGCACATATAAAATCTTATAAATAAAAGTTTCCCATCAGGATTTTCAGTTGAAGACTTGGCAAAACAAGTGGAACATGGATTGGTGTCAACCACTACCTATCACCCATTAACTCTTTAAGTTTTTTTTTTCTTTGCATGGCTGTACAAATGATCACTAAAACTTATCTTCAATTCAGTTTTCACCAAAGCTCTAAATTCTCTTAATTTTATATTGGGCTGGCTACTCACTCTATTTCTGAAATATTTTTTGAGGAAATCACTGTTACAAAACTTGCTTTTATTCCTCCTTTCACACTTATGGTGAGGGTTATAGGAATTCACAGTCATGGTGTTGTCAGCATTATGAAGGCTCACTAACAATACCCAAGGACACCTTTTTTTGCACTCGGCTCTAACCCTATTATGGTAATTTTTAACAAAATGCACATACAAACCCTTAACAACTGCAAACCTAGCAATGGCATCCCTAACTTCTTTAACATTTTTGAACTTCATACCAAGACAGAAAACTGGAACCTTCGAGTAAGGATCAAAAACAATCTTTGTTTTTCCTCTCTGCCTGCATTCAGCTGAAAAGTTTTCATCAATGTCAGTATAGTTAGAAAAACCTTTAGAACTGTTGTAATATGCATTTTCATTCCCATCTACATTCTCATATTCAGATGGTAAAGCATCATCAACAGTAGGCTCATTCTCAAGTTCTAAAATGATATCAGGAATTTGCCCACTCTGCTGACCTGCTTCATTCTCTCATTGAGCTTTCTTTTTTTTATACCTACATATACACTCTCTCACTTTTTCCCCTGCAGCTTGAAGCTCGTTATCATCATTTGTCAAGCAAGTTACATTCATATAGATTTCATCAAATGCCTTATGTTTGACAAACTCTAGTTCAAGGTCCTCCACCTCAACATCATTTTCAACTTCAACATCAAACACATGTTCTGAGTTACCTGTTTGAAATATGTGATGTTCTGTGTTATCCCTCTCAATCTCATGCTCAGTAACTAACTCAGGTTCATTGCATAACTCAGGTTCACCCTCCAACTCAGTTCCTAGATCAACTCTAACATTTATATAGCTAACAGTATTAGTAACTATTTTTATTGTCCTATTTATTACTTGGACAAATGGTTGAGCTTCCTTTCATGCTTCAGTATTACTGTCTTCCTCAGATTCTGCACTATCAATTAGGAACAATATACTTTGCCCATTAACTACCTCACTAAATATAGGTAACATGTCCTTATAATCTTTAATAGCAATTATTTCTCCACCAACCTTTTTCCTACAATATAACCCTCCTATCATACTCAACCCCAAGTCCTTCACATATGATAAAACACTAGGATAAGATAATAAGTCTATATCAAAGTCATAATCCATTACCGAAGTTTCTCCACCTACATATTGTAGTCCATTATCCTCAATAATCACACCTCCATGTTGAAATACCAATTCCATTTTGTTTTACAGAATATACCTATCAAATGAAAAAGCAATCAATTAATCAATTACATGTTATTTTTTACTAATTTCTTAAATTCAAGAAACTATTTAAAATTATGGAATTTTCCAAAACCGTAGCACAACCCAATGTATGTCATTTTCCATAATATTATTAAATAATATATAAAAGTATATAAATTTCCATTTTTCGAAACCTTTCCACCTCTGTAGGACCACATTCTTTAATTCAATATCAAACAAACAAACAAAAATATTGTCAATATAAAATAAATCTCAAAAGAAAATTGTTACATGTCTAGGTCTACCACTGACTTTCTGCAAAATCGATCACTTTCCACCACTATCCACAAATTTCCATCGATACAAACAAAACTAGTTCTATTTTATTCACCAGAACCTCCTCTGCATCAATGTAAAGTGACCTTCACTTTACAGCCACTGAAAACCTCTGCATCTTCGTACTTCTGTCATTTCTTTTGCATGCAAAATTATTCTAAACTTAACACAACTCATTCACTTTACAACCATCATCAGAGCTTTTAGGAAATAAATATCGGTGTTTTTTCTTACAACGCCTCCAGCTGAAATACAACTCGATCAGCTCAAATCAGGGTTCATTTACTTTTGTTCGTTAAATGTCTAAAATAACATTTCTTTTCTTTTATTTTATCAAGCTAACCAACATGCCACATTAGCAAAAGTAAAGGCGCCCATTTAAAAGCCAACACATACAACCACTTTCATTTAACCGCGATTAAACTACACGCGCTGACGACCTTTCAAATAAGGACCAAATGTATCAAAAAATAAAAGTGTAGAAACTCAATTTATAGAAATTAAAGTGCAAGGGGAAAAAAATGAATTAATCCTAAAAGAAAGAGTAATATTTTAGATGTAATAATATTAGAGTGCTTTATATAAAATAGAACATATGTATTTTAAAATAAAATTTTTTTAATATATTTTTGTAAAAAAAATATTGTAAATTTTGACAACTATATATATAACTTGAAGATATTTTGATTGTTTAAAATGGGTCCTCCGAACCAATTACAATAATAATAAAAGCAAAGAACAAGAACAGATGATTAATTACCAGTTTAGAGTGGCAACAAAACTATAAATAAATTCTAATCCTTTTAATCTGCCAAATGAGAATTTAATAGAAGTTTTACTTCACTAAAAGGTGTGATCATGGAATCAAATGAAGAAAAAAATAAATTAAAATTGTAAAAGTTGCAGAAAATAGTTGTTTTGTACGGGATCAATGTTTTTTTTTTTTTTTTTTTTTGAGAAAGTATAGGATCAATGTTAATATATATAAAAGATTGTCCAAATCAAACTCAATAGTTAAATCTAAAAAACTCTGAATATATAAGTCCACGGCCTATTTCAACCACATGGACCAATGAATCCAAATAACCATGAGCCAATAACCCAACATTACTGCTTTTGGACTCAATTGGGCCCATACAAGCAATTTACAAAAATAATAAAAAAAAAAGACCAAGAATGTCATCTTATGCCCAAATTACCACTTTAAAATAATTAACTAGCTTCGTCCTGTACTACTATATTTCCATTAAAAAAAAAGTACTGTATATTTCATAACACTATGTGTGCATGTTAATTAATGTAATAATTTTTTAAAACTCTGATATTTAAAATTTTTTAAATTTTAATTAATTTAGTTGAAGTCATCTAAAATTTTAAAGACAATAAAAGTATCTCAATAACTAACTTAACACAGATATATACTATAATTCAATTTTAAAATCTCGTTTAAGTGAATATGACATAAATTGATATACATTTATAATAATTCTCCTAATTATTTATAATTATATTCCTATATATAGATAATTTTTTATTTGATATCATAAAATTTTTAACTATTTTAATTTTTTTTAATTTTTTTAAAATAAAACTCTCTCATTATATATTTTATATATATATAATTAAAAATTAAAATTTTATTTAAAAAATCTAAACTTTTTAAGAAGAGCATTAGATACGATGAATCCTTAGGAATATCATACAATCGCAACTTGAAATCAACATGCCTCCACTTATTTTGGCCAAACAATTAAATTTTTACAGACATAATGAAAATTCGATATCAGACCACTCTCCCTTTTTTGTCTCTTCAAATTTTGAGTTTGTAATGGCAAAAAACAAAAACAACTTTGAATCATCACCGTACTGTGATCATATATATATAAATTGATTAAAAGTAGAAATAGAAAAATTTATGAAAAAAAAAAAAAAAGGTGGACAAGAAGAAGAAGTAAGCAAACAAGAGAGAATCTAATCTTTAATCTAATATAATAATCTACATGAAACCCACAAAAAAAACATGCACAAAAGAAGAAAAAAAAGGGGTAAAAAAAAAAAAAAACAGGTGGCTTTGAACATTTCTCCCCACTTCTTCTGTATACGCAGAAACATCTGCTGCCTTGTTTTACCCTTCTTTTTTTTAAAAAAAAAAAAAAATTCCCTCTATCTATCTGTGTCCATGCACATCACTTTCTTGGCTTGAGATTGATTACATCTCTCTTTCTCTTGATTCAGGTAATTTTTTAATCTACATAGCAGATTGTGATTCTTTTTAGATTTTTTTAATGATTTTTTAAAAAAAAAAATTGGTAAAGCTGTTTTTTTTTTGCCTTTTCAAGTGTTTCTGGAATTGAATTTGATTTTGGGGATAGTTTGAATCCTATATATGGTGCTTATAGAGATAAGTGTTACCGGGTACCTTTTGATTTCAGTTGTTCTTGGTCTGGCATGCATAGTTTGAAGTTGGCGGATCTGGGTATTCTTTTATTTATCTCAGCTAAGCCATATGGGGAAGCTGTTTTATGGGTTGTAAAATTGTTGGTTGCCTTACTGTTCTTGGACTTTACTCTGTACCAGCAAAATAAATGGTCTCTTAGTTTGTGTCCTAGATCTAAATTTGCTGGTAATGGATATTTGAATTTGAAGAGGGCTTATTTATTTATTTATTTTTTCTTTCAAAGTTTGAACATTTTGTTTAAGGTGTTTAACTTAGGCTTTATCAACATGAATTGTCCTTGGGGATTACTCAGTTGCTTACTGCATTTGACAGCGTAATTGTCTTTTCCACTGGAATTTATTGTGTTTTTGGGATTACCTGGTTGCTTGCTGCATGTGACAGCATAGTTTATTTTCCACTGTTATCTATTGCATTTTACAGATACTATTAACCAGCTTCAGCTTGAACTACAAAACTGTGGATAGGTCCTCTATGGAGTTTCTGTTTTATTACAATATCACTACTTTTATCAACAATGATGTTTGTTTGCAATGATATAAAGTGAGAGTTAGATATCTCAAATGTTGGATTGAATTTACACCTAATTATCAAAGATTTCTTTGTTGCTTCTTGTTTTTTAATTTTTGTTTTATTTTTTTATTTTTTTATGTGCCGCAGTCTTTCTGGAATTCAATTTTTTTTGTACTTTTATCTTGTTTTTTCCAGTGAGATCAATTTTTGTGTCAGATTACTTGGTGCCTCTTCATACTGGGGAACAATGTGAAAAGTATTCTATGCAGCAGAGAATTGTAAGAGATCCTGGTTGCTCAGGTTGATACACATTGATGGCTAACATGGAGGATGAAAATGGCCTTGAGCTTAGCCTTGGTCTAGGCTGTGGAGGATCATCTGCAAATTCCAAAGGCAAAAATGGCGGACCTTCAGATGCTAGGACAGAAGAAGGTGACAAAGGCAATAGATTGGTAGATGATTTCAAAAATTTCCTTCATGCTGGGACCCAGAAGCAGGATTCAAGTGCTGGTTCTCAAGTAAGTGATTCTGTAAAACCTCAAGGGAACTTCTTCAATGACCTGTCTAAGGCCAATGCTGATGCTGATACTGATGCTTCGGTAAACTTGAACAATAGGGGGCTGTGGGGTTTGAGTGGCAACAAACCTGTTGAAATTGAAGAAGAAAAACTGCAAGAAGTTGGTAGCAAACGTAAAATGTTATTTGATGAGATAAACAATAAGAAGAAGCATGAGAGAGATGCTCATGATTCTGATTTACATGATAAGAAAGCGTCATATATTTCCATAACAACGGAAGATGGCTCTATTGCTGAAAATGAAGACGTTGCAGAGTCTGAAGTGGAGGGTTCATCTCCACGGCGGGCCTCTCATCATGATGATGGCTCCAAGCGTTTTATTGGAGTTGTTGTTCCCTCTGAGGTTCCAAAGGAGGTCCGTGGATTCTCTGATTCCAGTCTTGTAGAGTTACAAGGACAAAAGAGGCCTAATGGTTCATCAGAAGCTGAGGTTAAGCATGGGAACTTGAATTATGGACATCCATTCTCAGTCCGACCTGTAAACATGATGAATTTGCCATACTCATTTCCTATAAAAGAATCTAACTCTATTGGTGCACCTGGCACCTCAAGCCATCCTCTCCCAGGCATGGTGCACGTAATGCCTACTTCAAATGATGAGCAACGACCAGGGGTAAATCCTGGAAATTTGCCGGCAATGTTTGGCTATTCACCTGTTCAGCTTCCAACATTGGATAAAGATAACTCATGGAGCTTGGTCTCTCATCTTCAACAGTTCCACCCTTCCTATGCTGGGCGAGGTCCATCAAGCTCAGATGGATTGAAGATAGCTCCAGGTTATTCCTTTCACTACTTTATGCTTGGAATTATGTTAAAGCATTAGGAAGAGTTTCCGGTAGATATAAATATCAATAAAAATATGCCTCTTGGTCACTGATTGATTCACTTTTCCATAACTTTATTATCTTGCCTAGAATTCTGACTGGTCCTGCGCACGATTAGAATGCAACTTTATGACCTTGCCCCAGAATCCTGACTGGTCCTGCGCATGATTATTTGTTTTATCTGTTAATACTTTTGGATGCTTTGCTATTTCGCCTAAGAAGATGGATTTTATACTGGAGCTAAAACCTCTGTAAGACAGGGAACTTAGGTGTGCTGAAACATAATTAATTTTAACTAGTCAAAGGATTGTATAATCCAGAGTGAATTATTGTTTCAATTTTCCTTTTTTTTCTTTTTAATGGCAGCCCTGCAAGCAATTTCACGAAATTCATCCGAACCTTCACTGTATGATAGAAGAACATTAATCAAAAGTGATGGAAAACAGTATGTTACGGAAGAAGGCTTCTCTTCTCATACTGAAGATGATGCAAAAGGAAGCAGCATAAACCTTGGGGCAAAAGATACATCTGGACCATCAACAACAGAAGGTTTCTCCTTTGATTTTTCTGCCATAAAGCCAGGTATTGCACCAGACGTGAAATTTGGGGGTTCTGGCTCATGTCCAAATTTACCATGGGTTTCTACCACTGGTTCTGGCCCAAACGGCAGAACAATCTCTGGTGTAACATACAGATACAGTGCAAATCAAATAAAAATTGTTTGTGCTTGTCATAGTTCCCACATGTCCCTTGAGGAGTTTGTGAGGCATGCAAACGAGGAGAATGTTAATCCCGAAAATGGCAGTGGTTTAGCCTCATTTCCGGGCAACAATCCTGCCGCCTCTGCTCAGAGCTGAAAGGGTACCATCTCTTTTCCATCCGGAAGGATAGATTTGGCATCTGCTTAACCTAAACAAAGTTAAGACCTTATTCGCTGCCTATAAAATCCCTTTTAGCATTTGCTATGTTTGCTTATTTTTTTCACTTGTACAAGCTGCCTAGTTGCTGCAATCAAACGTTGCAGGTGTATGTGATAATACTTTGGCATCGATAAACCAGAGTTGTTTCATATTAATGACAAAGCCGTTAAATCTAGCATTCCAGTGTCCATTTTTCTCGTGAAGAATCATCATCATGCCTGTATAATTTGGCGTCATTGAATGATAGTTACAAAGCACGTTATGTGGAGACCGTTGCAGTTGTGCTTTTATTATGTTGATAAGGCAGTATGGACGGGTTGTTTTCAAGGATTTTGCTTTATTAGTGTTGAGGTCTATGGCCATGATGATGCCTTTGAATCTAGCGACGCTTAACTAGTCTGTCTTATGATCATGAGTACAATGGCGAAATTTTAAATCCACAAAGACATGAATTGAACTTGTATCTTTAATATTCTGAGAGAGAATTTACCACGTGACTATTTTCTCAGTGGTATATATATATTATTGGATGTAATACATGTAAATTTGATTATTGGGTATAGTATACTTGGGTAGGTAAAAAAAAAAAATTTACTTCTAGTGATGCATTTTTTTTAACCAGAAATGGATCATTTGTGTTTGTGGGTACCTAGTGCCATTAGGTTAGAATTGTGGAACACTTGCCGTTAGGTTAGTGTCATTTCATTTTCCTTTTTAATTCTATGTTTAAGCCTATCTGTTCAATACTTGATTAGAAACTTGTTGCGTCGTATTTGAAGGATTTTATGTGAATTTCTGGGCCACAAAATACGAATAAAATATATGTAATATTTGATATGAGAGATCAACATCACTTCCAATTTCATGTTTTAAATCCTCTAATGGATATCCAAAACTTCATCAATAAACTAAAGTCTGTTTCTTTATATTATCAATTATTATTATTATTATTATTTTCATTGAAATGGAGAGCAGTTGTGATATATTTCTTTAGTTAAGGTGGCTAAACAAATAAAAAGAAATGCCCAAACAAACGTGTAACAATCATGAAAATTTCGTAAGGTTCACGAATATATTACCTGCAATTCATTTATCATTTTGACTTTTAAAACTCTTTTGGTCTCCATGTGCATGTTTACTGCTTTAATATATATATATATATATATATATATATATACAAAACACACATTTTTCGTTATTCAAGATATAAAGTTTCATTTTGTCCATAGATTATTAATTTTAACATAAATAATAAAATATTTTAATTATTTGTTAAGATAAACTCAATATAAAATGTTAAAATTAACTCAAAATACTAATGATAATTTTTTTGTAAAAAGGATTTTTTTTACTTGGCTTGTTGCATTAATTGCCTATGTTAACACTTTAATTATGTGAATCGACATCGATTTCCGCTTTCTCTTCTCCAACTTCTTAAATACATTGTACAATGTTAAAAAAATTAGTTGTAGTTATTTATTGGCATATTGGTCAAGCTTACTGAATGCCTAAGGGGAATTTGGATTTGAGTTCTCTTTTTTCATTTGTACTGAGTTCAAATAAAATAAAATAAAATAAATTGGTTGGATAGAACTGATGAAATCATGATTTGAATTGATTTCAGTTTTGAGCACCCAGTACTCTCAACCCAAAACATGTGCGGCATGCATTGGTTCTTATTGATTCTTGCTTAACATGAGTTAAGCAGTCAGACTTATCAATTTATACCGGAGCTTTCGGCTTTGATTTATTTGCATGCCTGTGGTGCAGATGTCCTATGCAATGAGATCATCCACTGCTTACAGAGGCAAAGTAGGGACTTCTTGACTTTCTTGTTTTTCTTATGCAACTTAACATTGACTTTAACTTGTATCAAACACAATACCAATACAATTAGACCCTTCACCGGCCAAAGTGAAAGTGACATTGTCAAAATCCTTTTATTAAGCTTTTTTTTTCTATTGATATGATAAAAAGGATTCATAATGTAATATTTTATTATTTTTTTGAATACTAATACTCCAGATTGGTCATATCACTTGTGCATGCCAAGAAAATCTTTCATATTATAATATGGATAAAACAGATCAATGTGGTTCACCATAGATTTGGGTTCAAGTAAAAAATTTCTGATAAACATACTATATCTCTTAAACTGGTGAAGAAAATTCCATGTTTTTATTAATAGAGAGGTCATATTATCTATATTTTAATGGACTGTAATAAAGGATAACATTTTCTTTTAAATCGATAATAGCCGGAATCGAACGTACACTTTAAAATACCTATAAAAAAGAATTACTGCTGAACTACTCCCTTACCGGCAGAAACTCTAAAATTTTAATTTAGATAATTCTCACTTATATTATATAATGAATAAAATAGATAAAAATATTAATGTGGTTCACCATAGATTTGGGTTCAAGTAAAAAATTTCTGATAAACAGAATAAACAATTATGTCTGTTAAACTAGTGAAGGAAACTCCAAAATTTTAATTTGGATGGTTCTGGCTGATATAATATTATATTTGTATGATTACTGCACAAGGAAAGAAAATGCAATACCAGGTCAGAAGCCAAATTGGCTAATAATTGTATAAACTTCTCCAGTCTCCACCTTGTGATCACTACTTCATGCTAAAGTTTAAAAAACTTTATATTATGATATAATTGTTTAAAGAAATGTTTTAACCAATTTGGACATATAAGAATTGATTCAGAAGAAACCAAGAAAACAGCCAAATGAGATAGATACCTTTTTTGAATAGTAGTTTTCCTTTTATTAAAAGGGTTTGTGCATAACAAATCTCATCTGTCCCACACTATTCCTCCATTGACTTCAAAAAAAAAAAAAGACATTATAAGATACATTTTGTTTTCTTGAAGAATGCTTGCTGTGCTGCAGAATCTTGAAAATTGAAGCTCTGGGGAATGTTTCAAGGCTTGGATTTTTCGATGAATCGATTGATCATTCCACTACATCTCCTCTTTGTGTTCTTCATCTTCTTCTTCCCTGTTGAAGCACAATCGGGTTCTATCGATGATGAGAATGGTGCTACAAATTTTCAACCAAGTCTTGCTGTTGTCATAGGAATTCTGTGCATCATGTTTTCTTTAACTTTTATTCTCCTTGTCTATGCAAAATTCTGTCACAGTGGTGCTGCAGTACATGGGGATTTTCAGAATAATCCTGCACTAATTCGATCAGGATCAAGATACTCAGGAATTGATAAGACTGTGATAGAATCACTTCCTTTCTTCAAATTCTCTTCACTGAAAGGAACAAAGAAAGGGCTCGAATGCGCAGTTTGCCTGTCGAAATTCGAAGATATTGAAGTTCTTCGGTTGCTTCCTAAATGCAAACATGCCTTTCACATTAACTGCGTCGATCAGTGGCTTGAAAAACATTCAAGTTGCCCTATTTGCAGGTGCAAAGTTAGCGCCGAGGACACAGCCCTTTTCACTTATTCGAGTAGTATGCGATTCCTGGGGAGTCAATCGGAGCTTCAAGAAGATCCGAACATAGAATTGTTTGTTGAAAGAGAGGAAAGTCGTCAAGGGTCTTCAAGATTTAGCATCGGAAGCAGTTTTCGAAAGACGGAGAAAGTACTTAACAAGGATGAAGAAGCATTGATCCAAGAAGAAGATGCTGATGATTCTGATGATGATGATGAGCAAAAAGTCTTGCATAAGTTCAATCACAAGATTCTTATATCAGATGTTGTTCTCAAGAACAGATGGAGCAATGTGAGTTCTTCTGATCTCATGTTCTTGAATGCAGAGATGCTTCAGGATACGTCAAGCAACAGATTCTCTTCTTTGGATTCTGATAATAAGCAATCAACAACTACACAAAGTGAGCAACTGACGAAGATTAAAGAACAAATGGAGAAGAAAAGATTATTTGAGAACAAATTTAGTTCAAGTAGCAACTGCAGCGCTCCAAATCCATTTCCAGGACACCCATCTAGATCATCAGAGTCAGAAGAGATTTCAGGTCAAAACACATCAAGTATTACAAGTTCAGGTGACAGAAGATCAGTATCTGAAATCACTGGGCTTTCAAGATTCAGAAATTTGAGCATCAAGAACACAATAAGAGAGTCATTTTCAGGTGACAACAATGAAAAAGAGGATAGGCAAAGGCGGGTATGGTTGCCAATTGCCAGAAGAACAGCTCAATGGTTTGCCAAAAGAGAAACAACATCTCATCAGACACAGAACACAAGACAAACATTACATGTATAACAAGATTGATCTGTTTCTATACTCTTTTTCTTTAGTTATTTTATTTTTGTGTTAATTTCCTAGTCACATGGCCCTTCAAGTTCTTGGAATTTTGCTGACATTTTCATTATTATAAGATTAGCTATAAAAAAAAATTAATACACCCATAAAAGATAATATGGTGTAGATAGTATATTGTAAGTTTATATATATATATATATATGTATATTGCTAAATATTGATGGATCAATCATAAAAGAAGGCAGAGAGTAGTTGATGTATATATTACGAATCAATTTTTTTCTTTTTTTCTTTTTTCCAGAGGTTGAATCATTGATGCTTTCTCTTTTTTTTTAGTCATGAAAGGTAAAGCTCCCATAGTGTCAATTTCTTTATCTACACCTTTTTTTTTTCAGGTTCAGCTCATGTTGGGAGATTACAACAATTTTAATACAATCACGTTAACTAAAAAAACTATCAAATTAATATTATTACTATTAGCATCATAGGAAGTGTATATATATATATATATTGGAGGACAAATGAGGACATAAAATCTTTAACTATTACCCCTATCAAGGATTAAACCTAGAAACCTCTTTTAAATTCCATAACTTTTGCCTAAACTATTTAGTCTAGGCTCATAGGTATTTCTTTATCTATATTACTTTCATTTTTTGTTTGGATTTATATTGTTGTCAATGTGTCCTTAGACATAAAGGTACAAGAACTTTAGCATTAAGAAATTATGTCTACATTAATTAAACAATGATTTGAAGCAAAACGCAAAAAAAAAAGGAAAATAACAGTGATATTAAAGCCGATTTGTTGGCGCCGTTGAGATTTGCTTTTTGTTTTTTTATATTATCTATTTAAAATTAAATTAAAATTTTAAAAGTTGAAATTTATAAAGTAAATGTTAAATAGACTCACAATATGGTTATCTCATAATACCTTTTAAGAGAAGTTATTATATGGGTACTCTCTCACTAGCTCATTAATTTTTTCTATTAATAGGAGAAGTCGTATGATTTAGACATTAATAAATTATATAAAGGGATATAGTTTTTTTTTTTTAATCATGTGAAAATAAATTTCTCAAATCGAGATCTTCAAACTTTACACTGCAAAATGCCTTAGAAAAAAATTACCACTTAATTATTCCTTACTAGAATCTCACTAATTTATTCTAAAAAAAAAAAGAATCTCACTAATTTAGGTGAATTATTTTATGAAAATGAGAGCTACTTACTTATCTTGCAAGCTCATTCAAGGTTCGATGCATCTAAAAAAAAAAAAATCATAATTATTGAGCAACTTATAAATAGTAGAATGTCAACCTCATACATGGTCAAATATAATTAACACTACAAAATGTGTTTAGGTTAGTTGGTTCTTGACAGCACCTAAATTTTAGAAAAACAATCCCCATAAAAAATATTGTTATGCCATCACAATTTGCAATTAATTAATCATATAATTATGTGCAGCCCCACGGTTTCTATGGGACTGAACGTTGTGTATCTTTCAGTAAATTAAATAGCCAAAGTTGTGTGAATTGGTGGCGCAAGTGGCCTATTGTGTGTGTTAACAACCATGGCATTGACTTAATCTCCCAATATGATTTTCATACTATTAATTTTTGCCATGTTTTTTATTAATTATACAAATATTTAATGCATAATTTGTATAACTATATATATTTTTACTATTGTAAATCTATTAGAAATAGATGGTTGATATCTTATTGAAATAAAAAATATACAATTTTTTAAAATTTTTAATAAGTTTAATTGAATGGACTTAATTATTAATATTAAAAATTATAGGAATTAAATAAAAAAAATTTAATTATTGGGACTAATTTGAATATTTTTAACCATCAATTTTGTAATAAAGGTTCAATGTGCCTTAAATTGAGAGTGAAGAGGCACTATGTGTGAAAAATTTAATTAAAGGATGTATGTGGAAAAAAAATTGAGAGTACAAAAGTGTTAAAGATGCATTTTACCTTCATTTTATTCATTGGAATTAATTATGTGCATTGACTGTCTAATACTGATTTATAAATTTAATGTTTTTAGTGATAAATAATTATTTTTATTAATATGGAGTTAAAAAAAAGCAAAAAGCTGTATTATGAATTATAATAGAAGATGAAATTGAAAATTAAATAAAAATAAATTCAACGTTTATAATTTCATTTATATAGATACGATCCTCTATTGCTATCTCAGGAGGTGGGGGTATAAAAAGCAGAAGTTCTCGATGAAGGAAATACATTACATTCCAAGAAAGTAAATGAGGATAGAAATTACAAAGCAATTTGGCTAAGCCAACCAAATTACTAACAGCAGCCATAAAAAGAACATGGTGTGAAGCTAGAATTTCATTTCTAGAAGAAAAGGAGCCCTTACTCATTTACACATATAAATACGCATTTACAATAGTGTAAAAATTATACCCGAAAAAGATTGAATTGAAAAAAAAAAAAAACAAAATTAAATCTCTTAGCTAACCTCACTGTTGAATTGGTTAGTGCAACTACCCATATGAGATAATCCGCCAATCCTCTACCAATGTATGTATGTATGACAAAATATATGGGGATCCCCAACAAATCGATACATACAGCTTGCTCGCCATTTATCAATAGATATTATGCAAGTCCTGGCTCCGATTCCGTTCACACAAGACAAGTCGTCTTGCTAGAGAGAAGGCAACTCCCCCATTGGAAAGTAGAGAACAAGCTAAATCCCCTTTAGAAATCATTCCCCTACCAGTCGTCAAGCCATTCAGGGACATCAAGTGCGTCTTCATCTTGAGATGTGGAAGCTAGGGGAACAATGCAGTCCTCAGGATGACTTTCCAAATGTTGAGTAATACGAGACATTACATCATGAGGAACAGGAAAGCCACCATTTCGGATCCCTTTCCAGTCAATACCATCAAACCATGGATGACTTTTAACAGAATCTGTGCCCAGGCTTCCAAGTCTTGCATCTTCATCAACTTCAAGTAACTGAAAAGGTTATTAAAATTTGAAAATATGCTAGTTAGGAAGGAAAGATTTTTCAAAATAAGAACTTAACTAGGTAGCTACAATAAAACCTTTGTGATGAGATCAGCAACTTCAGGGCTGAATGTAGGAGGAAGATTTATCTGTCCTTTTGCAATCTTTCCATACGTATCCAGCTCACCTTCTCTCCATGATCCAAATGGCATTTCACCTTGTAGCATGAAGTAGATCAAGACTCCTAACGCCCACCTGCAAATTTACCAACAAAAGTAATTTAGATTGTCATTTTACTCGAGGAAGAATATCAGACATCATCAATCATTAACATATACTTTTCAAATGCTAAAGACAGTGCTTGCTTGACCAAAAGATTGGACATGACAGAAAATATACCAGTCAGCAGGAAGACCATGCCCCTTTCCCTGGACTATCTCTGGGGCCAATGAATCTGCCATTCCACAAATTGTAAATGTTCTCTCACCAGACAACTTTTTCCCAAATCTGAAGTCCACTAGCTACAAAATACAGAAAAAAAAAATGAACTGAACATAAGTCCATGCAATTTGCCCTTGCATTGTAGTACGAGGGATGGACTGCAACCTTCTATGGCAGCAGGATTTTGACGTGGATATGTGAACAGGGTAAGATCAAAACACAGAGGAGAACCAACCTGTAAATGTCCTGTTTGATCCAACATTAAGACATCAGGAGACACACCTCTGTAGAGAATACCATTCTGAAAATCAAATTAAAAAAGGCAGGGTAATAACTGCAATAATTACATCTAGAAGCAAATTGTGTAATTGAAGAAACGAGATAAAAGAAGACAATTCTAGGCAACATACCTTGTGTAAATCTTCTAGGGCAATAACAACAGAGGCAGCATAAAACTGTGCAGATGGCTCATCGAATGCTGTGGGAAGTATTGAAGCCAAAGGACAAGCTAAGCTTGCATTCAATAATATGCCAGCAAATGTTCTATCTGCACAAGTACACAGAACCTGTGGCACACAAGCCGAAGGGCTCATGCTTTTTATTAGATTCTTCTCTTTCAGAACTTGTGCCTCCTTTCCCAGCCTCTTAATCTTCTGCTTTGAAAATCTTTTCAAGCTAAGCAAATTATCTGGCAGCCAAGCAGATTCACAAAAAGGCTTCATCAGTATCGTATTGGTATGATTGCAACAACTGGAAATATTGCATCTGATATTAAGCAGCACATTTTCATGCAAGTAGTAACACAAGTACATAAATAATCACCAATCATCCATCAAACTATGATTTTAAGCCAACCAATGAAAGAGCTGACTTGTTCTATAATTAAAACGATGCAGTGCGAGGAGCTATAGATTAGATGCATATTTTGGAACCAACCAGAATCCTTCAAAAATACAAGTCCAATCTCACAGCAGTCAGTAGTATACAAACAAGTCCTCCACTCCTGCACAGGAAATAGCCCATTACATAAGATCTAAGCAACATAACTACAGAAAAGATAAAGCACAACCGACCATATCACAGAGGCGAATTTTAAAAGGAGCTGAGATATCAGTGCTTTCAGTGGACTCCTTGGAAAAATCTGTAGAAGAGCCCCTTGACCTAAATCATATTTGATAAATAATATCAGGAATATGAATTCCTTTGGTACGAAAAGAAAATAAAACGACCTCATATGTTCAACTAAAAAGATGTTACTGGTGAAATGAAAGATCCCACTTCACCACTACCATCATTTAAATGTAAAATTATACAATAAAAGATTTCATCATTGAGATTATAACATACTTTTCAGCATCCTGGGAAAGCTTTGTTAAAGGACCAACAACCAAATCGAATTTTTCCTTTGTTAAAATAGAACAGTTGCAATCACCCACAGCCACTGCACTTAGTGAATCAATGTGTTCACCAAGAAGTACCCATTCACCAAAATAGCTTCCCTCTATCTTTTCCAATGATATCCTTTTACCACTTGGTAGATTATCATCCTCTTTTTGATTATCAGACTTCAAACTTCCGACATTTGGACTACCTAATACTTCTAAATCAAAATTAAGTCTCACTTTCCCCTTCTGGATGATGTACAATGCAGAGGGCCCCTCATTCTGCAAACCCATGCCAAAGAAAGGTTAAAATGCAGTCTGAAGCAACAGAAGAACACCTTTTTTTTTAAAGCATAAGTTAAACCTCATCAAATATTGTCTGCCCGTCTGAGAAGGAAACTTCAGAAAGAGAATCTGCAATGTGACTCAGCTGCAGGATTGTCAATCTGGAAAGAAGATCCACAGTACGGAGCAACTTCAGGGATGACAAATTAGAAAATTCCGACATCAGAATTCCGCGAAAATCTTCCCTCTTTAAAGCCCATAGTGTTCCACTAGTAACAGCACGAACAGAAGCCTGGAGTGGCTTATTGTACCTATAATGAAATGCATAAAAAAGATCATTAACAGAATGCAAATCTACTACCAAATCAAGCAGAAAGGCAAAAAACAGATTTAATATGCAAGGGGAAAATTGGAACTTAACAAGCCACTCAAGTCAGCATGATTTATAACATGGTACACGTGTGTGCATGTGCATGTGTGTGTAAGAGTAGAAATATAACCCACATCAGTGCCAGCTCTCCAAAAGATGATAACTTCTCTGCTGTATAATGCTGCAAAATTTTTGGCACCTCTCCGTTTTTCTCTTCCTGCCAACAGATAAGTGGTCAAAAACTTATCAGCATCCTCACAATAGAATAATGATTTTTGACAGTTAACTGAAGAGCACCTGGGTAGCAAAGACCTCAAACTCTCCACTACCAACAACATAAAAGCAATCACCTTCACCACCCTGCCAAATAAAAGTATCATTAGAGTTCTGTACTTAATTTATGTGGATCGTCCATGGACCACATGTAGCAGCAACATTTGCAATCCGCTCTCCATTTGAATTCACAGTTTCTAATTCATGGGTTGGGCATTAAAATTCATCATAGATAAATTTCAGAGCATCAAAGAAACAGTTGGGTTTTTTCAGGTTTATATATTTCCAATAAGTAAGATACTCATGCATCTATAGTCTAGATGGACTT
Source organism: Mallotus repandus (assembly GCA_949671775.1). Classification (NCBI taxonomy): domain Eukaryota; kingdom Viridiplantae; phylum Streptophyta; class Magnoliopsida; order Malpighiales; family Euphorbiaceae; genus Mallotus; species Mallotus repandus. The sequence continues at coordinate 18,565 of CATIWM010158865.1, read as the reverse complement.
GGCGGTTGGCCATATATTTTCTCTCTACTTGTTGCTGAACTTGGATCAGCGACTTAAAGCCCTTGATCTTGTAAACAACCATACTATACTAAGCAACCTAAAATGCAAAACGATAGAACAAAGAATGAACTCAACCTGATTAACTACAACTTCTCCTGGCTGGACTTCAACTCTTTGCATGCAATCCAACAAAACATGGCACTGAGAATCTGTAAGCTTTCTGAAAAGGAAGTGGTCGTGCAATGCCCTCTCAATATGTGCCTGTATGCACAAGAAGCATAAACTGAGAACCATGAAAATTCCAAGAACCATCAGATAATAATGTGCCAACCATCTAACAAAATGCACCACTTCCAAATGCTACAAGTTTACACACTATGCAGATGCAGAAGATACGGTAAAGAAAGTTTACTTCTTCTTCCCATGTCTTCCTATGGGCTGGAGATGGAGGGACCCAAACTTTTCCATTCTCTAGTGAACTTTCAATGGCACGAAGACGTGCCCGAGACAAATCATGCCTTGCACGATGGTTTCTGGGGTTCCAACCAAAAGTTGAAGGAGACTCGCGTCCTGTCACCTCTACAACTTGAGGAATAGGGGGTCGTAAGACAGCACCTGGATTTGTGGATTGGCCTACAGCTCTCTGAGAGAGAGAGAGAAATAAGACAAGGACCATACAAGCAACCAAAGAGTGAGAAATGAATCAGGTGAAGATTGACAAGAAGTTTTAGAGATAAGCAGTAATTGCACTTACATTAGTTAATCCATCAACATGCACAACAATCACAGTGATGTCATCGGTACGAGTTTCATACTGTAGCCAAAGTCTATAAGATTCGGCTACAATTGCAGCACAAGCATCACGTGGATCTTTATATTTTGCAACCTGGTAATACAATTGGAGATGTAGAACACATTAGCATCTGTCCAGGTAAACTGTTAAACAGAACTCGCACTTCTTAAAAATGCAAACAGGTCATTAAACATTTCAATTGATCCTCAAACAAGTATTTGTCCACATCCATAAATCCACCCTAGCACAAGGAAATTTAAATATTTTGATGATAAATCCCTTCATTTTGAATTGTGACCTATCAAAATACAAGATTACTAATTCCTAAACATTCACAATCACAAAGAAGACCCATACCACCCAAATTTGTTAATATCATTGTGTTTATCCCACTCAATTTTTTGCCATTGGATTCTCAACTTCCTAACAACATGTGCTATCAATCATCTTCAATATCAAACTCTAGTCTCTGTATTCCCATGATCAGAAAATAGCAATTGTAATTTCAATAACAATAGACCAGTAAAACCTATGCAATAATTGTCTAAAACAAAAAGTCATACACCTTCAATTTAAACTGAAAATCAATCAGTAACTACAATTGCTATTTTCAGATCAGACAAATTAATCATGGGGAAAAAACAAAAGAAAGAAAGAGAGAGAAATTGAGATACCTTACCATCTCAACCACAGTCTGACTTGTTAAGAACTCAAAAACACCGTCACTAGCAAGCACAAAGAAAGGATGATTGGGTGTAAGCTCAAAAACAACAATTTCAGGATTAGCAACAACACCAATTGTCTCAGCTATAGAATCACCAATACTCCTAGTAAAAGCAGTTCCAGGATACATCCCATTGGGTACCCACAATCTCGGAGGATCGCCATCATCATCACCTTCTTCAGTTCCCCAACATTGCACATCGGGATTCTTTAAACCCTCAATTTGATCCAAAGTAAGGACCCTAGCACCACATATCTTCACTCTTTCCAGCTCATCATCTCTAAAAGGTGTCTGATCAATCGATAAATCGATAGCTGTAATCTCATTATCTCCTTTCTTCTCAGCTATAACAGCTCTAGAATCGCCACAATTAGCAACATATATAGTCCTCCCTCTCACCAACACCGTTATCGCCGTTGTCCCACTCATGCTATCATCCAAACTATCGACATGTAACTGAGAATTTGTAGTCAAATAAGCCGAATGGCAAGCCTCAACAGCATCCAAATGAAACTTGCTATTTCTCAGTAAATTCTCACACAATTTTCTCTTCACGAATTGAGAACACTGAGCCCCGAATTCACCATGACCATCGAAAACCCCGAAGAAATGATCATTCTGACTCGTACCAAAAGGCGTGTAAATGCAGAAACTATCTTGATTAGCCTTATCAAGCGCATCAGGATAGTAACCTCGCTGCGAGAGATACGAGTAGCGCAGTTTGTAGTTAGCAGACGGGACTTTGACCGTTCTCGATCCATCCGGAGGTAAAAACTGAGACGAAACCCTAGACAACCTAGTGATACCAAGTTCAGGGTCTCGGTTCAAGTTCAACTGGTTAATTTGGTCTCGACTTTCGGTTGCAGGTGAAGTTGAAGCAGGGGAGAAAACAGGCAATTCAGCTGACCCGCCTCGAGCATTTTGACCTTGGTTTTGATTCTGCTGGTGCTGCTGCTTGATTCTTGGATCTCTTGGCACACAGACTTCGCCGATGCAGGCTCGAGAGTACACGCAACCCATAATTCAGCTAGCAAAAGTAGCAGCGAAAATAATTCATCGATGATTGATACTTCAATACTGATTGCTTTTTTTTTTTTCAAATCTCGGATTCTTTCATCTGTCAATAAAATTCAAAATCATCCACCAACTGCATTGATTATATAATGATTTTTTTTTATCAGAAAAGATCTACTTATGAAGAAAAAAACGGTTACAGTAAAAGACTAATAAAGAAGAATTAAGAGCAATAATTAAAAACTGAAATGCAGAGAAGGAGGAGAAGAAGGCTGATGGGTGCGTACGTTAGTATGATGGGGAAGGGTGCGTAATGCGCAGAATGAGTGTGGGTGGTTGTTGGTTTGGTGATTGGCTGTTAAAAGTTGCGTTGTGTGTGTGTCGTGTAGAGCGCGAAGAGCGTGGGATAGACAGGAGGAGGAGGAGGAGGAGGAGGTGGTGGTGGAGGAGATGAGGCGGGTGATGCGACGTCGAAGTGAATGGATTTAGATTAGGCTTTGTCGCAAGTGATTTGAAAGAAAAAAAGGACGTATGTATCACTTGGATGTGTGGGCGGTCAGGGTAGTTTCTCGTCAGCTTTTTATTTTATTTTTGTGGCCTATGCGTTGTGGATCATTATTATTTTATGTTTGTAATTTAATTTTTTTTATAATTATTTTAGAGAAAAAAAAAGAAAAAATAATAATGGTGGTTTGTCTTCGTTGTTGATAGGGCCATTAAAAGTGGGTGGTCTTTTTTTTTCAATTGCTTAGAAGAGTATTAAGCTTTTAAGCAATTTATATGTTGATGACACACAAGTGTGTGTGGATGTGATTAAAAATATTTTTCAAAAAATACATGCTTACCAACGTCACAAATTAACCGTCCACCATTGTATAAATGTTAATGAGAAAGTAGTTTTTGTAATTTAAAATGAAAGGATATATATATATATATATATATATATTGGATCTTTATTTTTAGTGGATACATGTACTTGTTATTAATCTAAATTTGTGGGTGACTAACAATTATCTTTGATTTAAAAAGGAGAATTACCCTTATCATACAGTTCATTAGTGCTAAAATCATATAATTTTTTAATTTATCAATATATATAACTTATATATTAAATTATTAAAATTCATAAAAAAAATTTATATTAAATACACATATTTTATTTTATATAAAATAATCTAATTCTATTACATTTAAAACATTACTCTTCATTTTCATAAAAAAATTATTATCTATATTATATTGATATGGGAAAGTCAAGTATTTACAAATAAATACAATATATATATTGAAGTAACTTTCTTAACAAAATCAAGAACAAAAATCAAGCAGAAAACTATGCATTTTCTTATATTAAATAAAATAGTCCATGTAGGTGTTTGATAATTTGATTTTATAAGGAACAAAATTAAAGGTCTACGAAATAAAAGGGTAAGCAAAGCAAGATGTGTGACTGCTGACTATTTTTATAGGGTGGAATGTGTATCTAAAATGCAATCATTCATTCAAGTTTGTGCCTTCTTTAAGTTCTTCGTGAACTGCGACAGCCTTCAATGCACGTAGCCATGAGCCAACAACAAGAAGAGAAAAAGAGATCGAGAGCACCACCCCATGTTCACTCCTTTTCACTTCCATTTTTTCCCCTTCTCTGTGGTCCATTCATTACATATAAATATCTCTTGGTTTTTTTTTTTTCTTAAAATTTTTATTTTTATCTATTTCATTAATAAAATAATAAATATCAATAATTATAATTAATAAAAATTGTCATACATTAGTCCTTCACAAATAGTCCAACCCCCGCTACTTAGTTCAAGCAGTAAGGAGAAACTCATAACCCTTGAGGATTATGAATTTAAATTTTAGAAAAATGTTGAGCTATCCGCTTAAAATTGGCTAAGTCTAGCTACGGGATCGGCTCCATTTAAAGATTGAGGGTTTAGATCCTCCCTCCTCCTTACCTCCCTGGTGAAAAAAAAATCAGAAATTAAACTTTCATCCTCATATCTCCTCCCTTATGGTGTTGAATTTAATCACTTCATCTATAACAAAAAAAAAAAAAGTCATCCATTAATATCTCAAAAATAAAAAATTTAAATTACTTTTTTTATGATAAAATTTAAATAATTTATTTTCCCACTACATGACAAGAGAATATTGAATTTATTCCTGAATTTCGATTGTCTATCATGCTTATCCAATTTCATTCCATCAATTAATTACTTTTGCATCTATGTCCCAGCAACTCCATGTCAATGGCTTTATATGATTAAATTTGCAAATTCAGTAGGTGTTTTTGCATTATTGATATCCTTCTTCATTCAATACGTTACATCAAATATATTTACTTGACTAATGATATTATTAGTATTTGCCACTACTAATTGGAGGGTAATGAATCTCCTCATTATGCCCTTTAGGTTTGACCAATAAATCAAAATAATGTGGACAATTAATAACACTATTAGCTAGATTCAGTAAAATGCAAACTTCATAAATTTTGATTTTCTATCTATTGTTTCCGAAATTGATCTTTCAATTTGTTTAAAAACAATAATTTAGTTGGTATATGCATAAAATTAATCCGAGTGTAACATTAATTTTTTTTCTCCTAAGAAAAATCTATTTTGGTTAAAAGTTAAATTTATTTTTTCAATTAAAGAAAAATTTATATATCACATATATGATTTTATTAAATGTAACAAACTGCCAATGATATCTAAATCAGTTGATCTAAAGTTGAGGTTCTAGGACCATCCGTGGCAACGCTAAGGACTATACTCTTAGCTCATTTCACGGGATTTAATATTTTTTCTCTGTTAATACTAAAAACTAACAGTCATAATTTTATGAGTACTTCTAAGTGATATTATAAAGAAAATGTAATATACTATTAGAATCTCCTTTAATTAAATGAGATAGAACATACCATCCAACACAATTGATAATTAATTAATTAAAAAGAAAAGAAAACTAATGTTGTTGACAAGTGCATAGAACAAGTTTTGGCTCCTTTGCCAAAAGTCATTCTGCACACCACAAGAAATAAAACGAGGATTCCTCGTTCCTCTTCCTCTTCCTCTTCCTCCTTTGGAAGGTGCAAATTAGCAAGTTGAAGTCGCTATCAATCTTTAGATAAAGCCCACACCACTGTCAACCTTCCTGCTTTCATTTTTTTTTTTTTTAATTGCATCTTCATCATCTTGCGCGTCTCTACCTAACCTACTGTTTTCCTTTTTCTGTTGGGACTTTACAAAAAAAAAAAGTATTACATTCAGAGCCACCAAATTAATTTTTCCCTTTTATTCATTCTGAAAAATTCTCTTTTATCTGTTGAGGTTAGGCCTAATATTTAACAAAATGAGCAATTTTAATGGTATAATCTGTGCCGCATTATTGAAGTATTTTATCTTAACTAATAAAAATAAGACATATATTTTTATGTTATAAATTATACTATTAGATGTAATTATCTAAATAAAAATTTTATTTATTAAAATATCTACCTCTCATATATATTCCTATAACTTATATTCATAATTTAAAGCAACTTGCATAACAAGAAAGACCAAATCCAAGTAGGAAATGGTGTTCCTCATAAGGAAGAGTCTCTCAATAGAAAGACTTTCCGGATCGGGATGAACTACCTCAAGTAAGGACAAATCTTACAAGGAAGATGAATCTTATTTCTCTCAGATTTGAGCATCTTATTCCCAATAAATACTTTTCACTTCTCTTCATACTATTCATTCTATTCTTTTAACTTATTGCTCTCTCTTAATCTCTCTAAACTTTCTTTCTCTACACTCCCAGACTTAGGCATCGGAGGGTTTGTGGGAAAGATCACACACCTCACCTTGCTCTTATTGATCACTTGCAGGACCCACTCGGAGGTTCTGAAAATCAAGTTATCAAGTGGCGCCGTCTATGGGGACCTCTCGAGTTGAAACCATTACGGATTTGTTGAGCTAAGCAACTCCAAAAATGACATCCAGTCCATCGCCAGCTACCGATACTCAAATCAATCCACTAGGAACGACTATAGACACTACCATCACTCCATCAGCCCATATTCCTCCCATTAACCTGTTGGCTCCCATATTGCCCATTGATCCTCTAGCCCTTATTCATTATGGGGGAACATAATCTCAAATCCCTTTCTCCGAAAGTACCCAAGGATGGGCAACCCTAGGCACAAGTTTTCCTTATTACGTCCCCTGCATCATACTAGCCGATCCATTCCTTGCATACCTTTTCCAATTCTTTCAGGAACCCCTATTACAAACACACCAGACCTCAACACGGTAGCCCAGACACTCAACCATAAATAAAGAGGCAATGATCCAAAACATCCAGGCCTAGATGACCCTCATGCAACAGTAGCTAAATACCTTAATTCAAGAAAATAATTTCGGAGCTGCTAATCTGGAGTTGCGATCATACCACCTGTGACTTCTCAGTGCTCCCAAAAGGGATAAAGAAGCTCAAAAAGATTCGAAAGGGGAGTCAAGTACAAATCGTCTTGCCTTAAATGATTCCCAGATAGCTCAGAAGGTCAAACAAGCAATCCAGAAAGCTCTGATGGGACCAAGAAAGGAAGATGAATGTGTCCTAGAGGGAATGACACCCTTCGTAAGCAGGATAATCAGGACTAAAATCCTATCTAAGTTTAAATTACCTCAGCCGGACCAATTCGATGGCACCAGAGATCCGATCATTCGCATCTCTTCATTCCAGACTAAAATGATGCTCTAGAACGTGAATGATGGAATATTGTGCCCGAGTTTTCCCAAGTACACTCACCAAAACTGCTTAGAGGTGGTTTCACCAACTACCTAAAAATTCTATTTCATCCTTTGAAAAATTGGTAGAGAAGCTTAGAACTCAATTCATCACCAATGTCCCACCTGTGAAGAGTATAAATGATCTCTAGATGTGCAAGCAGGAAGCCACAAAATCACTGAGAAGCTACTTAGATAGATTCAACAAAGTCGCCATGCAATCAAGAACTTAAGTGATGAGGTGGCTATTGAGGCAATGAAAAACGGAACGCGGTTAGGAAAACTTAAAGATAATATAATGACAAAAGAGCCTGCCACCTTCTCTGAGGTTATGTCTATGGCCATAAAGTTAATAAAACTAGATGAAGATAGAAGACTGCGGAAGGACGCTGACAGAATAAACTTTAAAAGGGATTAAAGGTCCAAGCCAAGAAGACCTAGAGCCCAACGTCCTTACTTCAAAAATTCAGTAGGAAATTTGACAGGTAGATTCAGGAAAGAAATTAAAAATTACACCCCTCTAAACTCTCCAAAATCACAAATCCTCATGTGGATCATAGCAAAAGGGGTAGGAATACTTGTACCAAGAAGATCAAGCCCTAATAAAAGAGAAATGCAAGATAGAAGATTCTATTACCAATATCACTGAGAGTATGGCCATGATACTGACAATTATCGAGAATTAAGATGAGCCATAGAACAACTGATATAAAACAATAAACTCAGAAAATTCACTGACACATCTCAAAGACACCGAGACTCCAAGGACGAGAATGGAGATAAATCAGAGGCAAAGAAAGCTCGGAATGATGTAGCCGGAGTTATTAATATGATAGTTGGAGGAGAAGCACCCAAAGAGAAAAGGATGAAAAGAAATCGGAGAGATGAAAGCTACTTCCAAAGGCCAACTATCACATTCGGGCCAGAAGATGGTGAACATGCCCGACATCCTCATAATGATGCCTTAGTCGTAAGTGCATACATCCAAAAATTATCTGATGAAAAGGCTTGTAATAGATGATGGAAGCAATGTCAATGCGCTCTCATGGAACACCTACCAGGCTATAGGAGGTTCAATCACTGATATTAAACCATTAAGAATCTCATCACAAGCTTCTGTGGAGGAACAACTCAGCCTATGGGGATAGTGGAGCTGACAATAGAATTTGGAGACCGAGAATCTAGGGATATAAAAGCAGTCAAATCTCTGTTCAACATCATGGACCTTTCACTCACTTATAATGGCATCATCGAAAGACCTATTTTGTATGAACTCGATGCAACCATGAGCATTAGGCGATTGACCATAATGATCCCCCTAGAATACTGAGTCATAACCATATGTAGAGATCAGTCCATGGTAAAACAGTGCTATAAATTGGTAGTTAAGCCTTAATTGGAAGCATTTCCCCTAGCATCTTTAGAAGTGGAAAAACAGGGAGCCCATCTAGAGCCAGTTCAGCAAGTCCAAAGGCTACGAATAGATGGAGGAAAAACAGTCAAAATTAGAGGCGAGCTCGATGGAAACATGAAGAAGAGTATCAGTGAAGTCATCAGTAAACACTCAAACAACTTTACCTCGGAAGCGACCTAGATTGTGGGTGTAAATTCTTGGATTGCGTTACACAGCCCGAACATCCTACCAGGAACGAAACTTGTAATCCAAAAGAAGAGGAGATTTGCGCACGAAAGGTAGAAAGTGATTTTCGAGGAGACAAAAAAGTTGTTAGACGCTGAATTTATAAGAGTAGTTACACATCCAAAATGGGTAGCCAATGTGGTCCTGGTTAAAAAAGCTAATGGAAAGTACAAGATGTGTGTTAACTACATGGATCTTAATAAAAGCATGCCCTAAAGACAGTTATCCATTGCCTATAATTGACTAGTTGATAGATTCAACAGCTTGCCACTACTTATATAGTTTCACTGATGCTGCTCGGGGATACCACCAAATTCCAATAAAGAAGGAAGATGAAGAAAAATGTCATTTATCACTCATGACAACCTTTACTGTTACAAGGTCATGCCTTTTGGATTGAAAAATGTTGGAGCTACTTACCAAAGGCTGATGAATCATATGTTTCAAGATCAAATTGGGAAGAATGTGGAAGTATACATGGATGACATCATAGTCAAAAGCCACAAAGCAGAACAACATGTCGAAGATCTCGAGCAGATCCTCAGTATATTGGACTAGTATCATATCAAACTAAACCTAGACAAATGTGTCTTTGGAGTAAAAGTAGGAAAATTCTTGGGTTTCATAATTTCACACAGGGGGATAGAAACAAACCCGGAGAAGATGAAAGCTATTCTGAACATGAAAGCCCTGAAATCACTAAACGAGCTTCAAAAACTCAATGGTAGAATTACTACTCTTGGAAGGTTCATCTCATGCTCGGAGAGAAAGTGCTTACCACTATTTTGAGCCTTGAAGAACTACAAAAAATTTGAATGGAATGATGAATGTCAAACAACTTTTAAAGAAATTAAAAAGTTCTTGACTTCGCCTATGTTGCTCAACAGACCAGTCCCAGGCAAGACTTTATATTTATATCTTTCTACTGGTCATGAGTCCATCACCTCAGTATTAGTGCAAAAAGAAGGAAGCCAATAAAGCATAATCTATTATGTCAGTAAGATTCTTAGAGGTTCAGAGATCCGGTATCCCAAATTAAACAAGCTCACCATGATAGTCGTTCACACGTCTAAAAAGCTCAAATAGTACTTTCAAGCTCATTCAATAGTAGTCGGAACTAAATTCCCTTTGAGAAAAATTTTATAAAGACTGAACACTTCAAGATGTTTAGTCCAATGGTTAGTTTAACTAGGAGAATTTGACATTAGTTACGAGCCTCTCCAGCAGATAAAGGCTTAGGCATTAGCAGATTTCATACAAGAGATGACAATGGAAGAACAGTCTCGCTTTCATATCTGGAATGGAGACTCTACATAGATGGAGCATTTAGGGCGCAGGGATCCAAAGCAGGAATTGTCCTAATTGGGCCAAGCAAGGTCAAAATTAAATATATAGTTCAAATTAAGTATAATGTCACCAATAATGCAGCTGAATATGAAAACACTGCTCACAGGCCTCAGGTTGGCCATAGAAATTTGAGCGGATCATCTCAAAGTATATTTTAACTCATAACTAGTGGTCAATCAGGTGAAAGGCACATACCAGGTTAAAGAGCCGAGCATGATTAGGTTTGTGGAGAAGGCAAAATAGCTTCTAAATAAGCTGGAATATAAAAGGGGACAATGGGAAATACAATAAATTCCCAATAGTGAGAACACAGAAGTGGATTTATTAGCCAAATCAGAGTCAAAAGGCAATCAAGCATTCAAAGAACTCAAATTAACTGAGGAACTCACTAAGCCAAGCATTGAAGATACAAAAGTGATGAATACTCAGGAAGTGGCTGAATGGATGAAGCCAATTATACGATACCTAGAGCAAGGCATTTTACCTAAAGATAAGCTCAAAGCTCAAAAATTGAAGAATAAAATTGCATACTACTTTATGTACAATAGAGAACTTTATAAAAGGTCTTTATCATATCCATGGTCAAAGTGTATATCTCCAGATGAGGGGAATTATATACTTAAGGAAATTCATGAAGGAATATATGAAGCTCAAGAGGCTCAAAACTTGTTAGTTCGAAAAGCATTGTTACAAGGCTACTACTGGCCTAGCATCTCCAAAGATGCGTACTAGCTTGTTCAAAAATGTCCCAATTGTTAGCAGTTTGCTCGACTAACTCACAAGCCTTCTAACACTTAGCATCCAATTGGAAGTCCATGGTCGTTTACTGTCTAGGGAATGGATATCCTAGGTCCATTCCCAGTCTCCACGTCTCAAAAGAAGTTATTGATAGTAGCCATTGATCATTTCACAAAATGGATAGAAGTAGAAGTTATCCCTGCTATCATGGAAGCTTAAATTCAACATTTCTTTTGGAAAGAAGTGATTTGTAGATTTGGCATACCCCATACTTTGATCACAGATAATGGGAAGTAGTTCAACAATGAAAAGTTCAAGACATTTTGTTCAGGATTGGGCATCAAGCTCATATTTACCTCTGTAACTCACCATCTGACAAATGGACAAATAGAAGTTACTAATAGAATCATCATGCAAGGGCTAAATAAGAGGCTGGATGAAAAGAAAGGAAATTGGGTGGAAGAACTCAACAATGTTATATGGGCATACAGAACAACACCCGGAAGCTTAATAGGAGAGACAACCTTTAGATTGACGTACGGAATGGATACAGTAACACATGTAGAGATCAATTCATCAAGTTATCGAGTTTCCAAAGAATTCGATCTAGACATTAATTATCTCAATACTCGGATATGCTTGGACTTGCTCAAGGAAAGAAGGGAGCAAGCATCTTGCTTGAGGAAAGAAGGGAGCAAGCATTTATGGTATCAGAAGCTAAAAAATAGAGAATAGCTAGATATCATGACAAACATGCACGACTAAGACAATTCAAGGTGAAGGATCTCGTGCTAAGAATAGTGGATATAGGCAAAGGAAGTTCTGAAAACGGCAAACTCAGGCCTAATTGTAAAGGTCCTTATCAAGTTATGGAAAAAACTACAAAGGGCACATACAAGATAAAGGATATGTGAGGGAAAGAATTACCTCGATATTGGAACTCATATAGCCTTAGAAAATACTACCAATAAAGAAATTGTACTGAGACAAAAAAAGAACTCCTATAAAATAAAAGTACTACTTCGTTCATTTTCAATTGTTTATACAAAAGATAAAAATCTTTCAAGTATTTACATTAGCCTCAGACTCATGAGGCACTAAACTAGTGTCAGAAGAAACATTTACACCCTCCAGAGTTGGATTCTCGAGCACTACAAAAGCAGTAGCAGCGGGGGCTTCAACTGATGATTTCTCCTCAGGATGGTTAGACCCCACCGGTCGCTCAGAAGCAGACCCCTCAACAGTGGTTGCTTTTTTGGCGACCCTTGAACCCTTTTGGTGCTTTTGGGCTGCTTTATTAGCAGCGTCATCTGCAACAGCCAATTTGGCCAAGTCATTTGGCGTTATCTTGTCAAACTCAAAGAAGTCCATATCAGGATGCTGAGTAAGCAAAATTCTTTTACACTCCGACCTGTACGCTTTGAGGAACCCTGACACCATATCTTGATAGGACCTCAGGTCATCCTTCCGACCTTCCTTTTCTTTGGCCAGCTTTTCCTTCAGGTCAACAAGTTTAGAATCCTGCTTCTCTATCTTCTCAATAAGCTAAGCCTTGGAATGCTCGAGCTTTTGGATCTTCTTTTAACAGGACTCAATCTCGGACTTGGCCTCTTCAAGCCATGCTTTAGTGAGCTCCACTGAGCGCCTAACTGCTCCTAGTTTCTTCTCATAGTCCCCAATAATAGTATCGACCTTAGCCTCCTTAAAGTTATACTCACTCTAGAGGATAAAATGCTCGTCTTTAGCTAGTAGCAAGCCTTGAGCCATCTGCGAACAAATAGAGAATAAATCAGCATTTAGAATATCGATGATGAACTTCAAAGGCCAACTTCCCGACTTACCTCTAATGCATGTGTGATTAGAGAGTTGAAGAGTTCGCCTCTTCCGATGTCTTTCCACCTCTGCATGTCCTCTAGCAAGCACAAGGCCTCGACGTATTGGTCTTTGACCTAGGGATTAAGGACGCTCGGAGGACTTATTTTGTCCAGAATCCACTTCTTAGTGTCCAGGCACCTGGAAAGTCTTGGACGCTTAACAAACACATTTTTTGCCAACTCCTCTTCATCCTCAGTTATCCCTTTACTCAGGGAGCGCTTCTTTGAAGACCTAGTAGCCCTCTTCTGAGCATGCTCAATTGGAATATCCTTTATAACCTCAATGTGTTGCTCAACTCGAGTCTCAGAAGGCTCCTTATGCTCTAGAGTGAGGTCAGTAATATCTAGCTTTAGCTCTTGATCTCGACTCTACTCCTGATCAGCATCTAAAAGTAGTATCCTGCACATAAATGTATAATAGTCAACCATCTACAAATAAAGAAAAAGATAAGATTTAGAATATACCTTTAAGAATGTCAACACTTACCATCAATATCTCTATTCCTATTAAATACTCTTTAAAGGTATCGTCGAGAACAATTCTCGGCCGAGATTCCCTCAAATACGCTCCAAGTATGAAGCCTTTTTATCAAGTCCGAATCCTCGTCAGGCAACTTTTTCAGGTGTTTTACATCATGGCATACATCAACCCATAAGTGTCCGATACTAAAGAATTATTTTGGATGTTCTATAATAAAATATTTATTCCTCCAAGACTTGGGTATGTCTGAAAGTCTCACGAACAAACTTATATGGGAAATAGTCGATAAAGAAAATGTAAGCTCCCTTTTTTTTCTTATATAAACTATAGATAAACTGGAACATGTCAAAGTCCAAGTCCCTACCTTCCCTATGCATAAAGCTCTATATACCCTGTTAAAATCCTACAACTATTGGGATGAAGTTTCCTCAGAGCTATGTTATATCTATTCAAGAAAAGCTTCACAAAGGAATCTATGGGGAATCTCAGTCCACCCTTTAATTGGTCTTAGTAAACCACCATTTTTATAGCATTTGGGTAAGGCTCATGCGCCTTCTTATCAGTAGTATGCAGGTATTCTTGGAGAATCCTAAATCGATGCCTATATCATTCTTACATGCCCTCGTCTACCTTAGACTCAAACAAATCAGATTTAACTTACTCCCGGGAGCCATTATCACTTTAAAATCAGATGAACAAAAGAAAACAAAAAGGCAAATGGAGGAAGCTCTTTTTCACTGGAAAACATGAGTCAACCATTCACAGTAAGCAAGAATAGTAGTCTCAATGACAAAAAACTTGAAAGTAGAAACAGCAGAAGGAGAGAAAACGCGCAGGAAAGAAGAACGCACAACCAACACAAAGCAAAAGTGAAATCTGTAAAAACCATCCTACCTTTAATTTATAATCCGAAGAAGGTTCTGGATGGACCTTACATACCCTCAGTGTTCAAGCATCCGCGCTTTATCATTCCAGGGGTATAATAGTCATAATCGTCTAACATTTAAAGCCATCATTAGCACAACTATCCAAGCGTTGTCCTTTCAACAGACGTGACTATCCAGTTGCAAATTCACCGCTAAACATGCCATGTCTTATAACACACGAGCAGACCTGACGATTTTTAAATTACGAAAGGCATATCAATAGACATAACGTTCACACTTTCTCATTAAAGCTCAAGCTTTCACAGGCACTCGGGCCTTGTTTCATAACACCGAGATTGACCTCATGGTCACAGGCACTTGAGCCTCATTTCATAACACCGAGACTGACCTGATGGTCACAAGGCACTCGGACCTCATTTTATAACACCGAGATTGACCTCATGGTCACAGGCCCTCGGGCCTCATTTCATAACACCGAGATTGAACTTATGGTCACAGGCACTCGGGCCTCATTTCATAACACCGAGATTGACCTCATGGTCACAGACACTCGGGCCTCGCTTCTATAGCACTGAGCATCTAAGCCTCGAGCACTAAAAACTCCAGTAACGGTTGGTCCTGTCAAATAATTTCTGTAACGGGTTAATCCCTTGGGTCATTTCTTAACACCGGGTATTTATAAGTCCAGTTGGCATTTTCACCCTCTTACTCAGAAATGATAGAATTCTGAGTCTCGGTACTGAGCATCTTCAGCATCAGTGACTGAGGCTGGCCACCTCAGCTCACCCGTTAGCATCATACACTCTTTAGCACTCATCAATCCGAGCAATAATCGCAACTTCCTCGATATCCAAAATACTCAGACATAAATATCCAACCAGACTTTCGGGGGGACTCTTGATACCCCTTAGATATATTCCTATAATTTATATTCCTAGTTTAAAGTAACTTGCAGAACAAGGAAGGCCAAATCCAAGTAGGAAATGGCGTTCCTCATTAGGAAGAGTCCCTCGTTAGGAAGATTTCTGGATCAGGAAGAACTACCTCAAGTAAGGACAAATGCTACAAGGAAGAGGAATTCTATTTCTCTCAGGTTTGAGCATCCTATTCCCTATAAATACTCCTCACCTCTCTTCGTACTATTCATTTTATTCTTTGAGCTTACTATTTTCTCTTTATCTCTCTAAGCTCTTTTTCTTTACACTCCCTGACTTAGGCATCGGAGTGTTTGTGGGAAATATCTCACACCTCATCTTGCTCTTATTGATCACTTACAGGACCCATAAAATAAAAATTTTATTTATTAAAATATCTATTGCAAAGTTCAATAAATTAAAATATATAAATTATTTAATAAAAATAAATATCATCTTTATGTTAAATTTTTTTTGGTCATTATACTTCACAACGTCATATTATTAGTCTGTCTTCACTAGAAGGATCACAATATTTTTATTTTTTTTAACATCGTCTTTTTATTAGAACTTTTGAAGGAAAAATATCATGGTGGAATAGAGAGATTGAACCTATGACCTTAACTAATGTTTTGGTCTCGTGACAGAATGGTAAATCATCCGTTTTGAGCGGGTTAGACACAAAATTTGTATTTGGTAAATTAAGATTTGAATAAAAATTCATTACCCCTTTATTCTAAAAAAATACATTACCCCTTATCCGAGGTCGGATTTTTTTCGAGGTGAGTCACTTGGCCATGACTAAAATGGTCTTTTCAAGTAATAATCCAAAAGTGAAGTATTGAACTTTGATCGGAAGCCATTTGAAAAAAAAAAAAAACTATGATCATTAGCAATGGCAACAAAAACAAAATAAAAACAAAAAAAAAATAAAATAAAATAAAATAAACGATATTTTAATTAAAAAAAAAAGCTATGTGCATCTCTTTCTGTCTGGCCACCCATTAGTCATATTATGGTAATTCTGAATCCAAACCTACGAGGACAAATTAGCAAAGGCCACTGCTTCTAGGTTGTAGCACGATTGTTGCTTGTGCTAAACGGGCAGGCATTAGGTTTGCCGGGTTTTTGTTTTCTTGCATAATAAAGGACCAGCAGCCGACTGAGTTTGGGTCCAGACTCATTTTGTACTTTAGCCGAGGATCATTAGTGACCATTCATTTGGCCGACAAAACTCGAATATGCTTCTTTTGCGACACCAAATGTGAAATAAACTACCAATCTCTCCTAGGCCGGATGGTTTACAATTCGAACAAAGAAATTAGTATTAAGGTTGAGGTTGGAAGTTAAAATTCCTCCTTCTCTCTCCAACCTCCAAAGAATATGATTGTTAAAAAAAAAAAACTACATATCATGTTCATTTGTAACGTTTGATTTGTGAAAAATAAGTAACTTAAAATTGGATTGATTGTCAAAAGAAAAAACTTGTATTTCTATTATTTATATTTAATATAGTTTAATATAAATTGTTATACATTTTAAAAAATTTATAATCGATTAAACAAAAAAACTATATTTAATTTATGAAATTAATTATTGAAAATTCAACTTTTAAAAAAATAATCTCACGTAGAAAAATTAAACTACCAAACAAACACTCAAAACTAACATTTCTATTTCTATTACATATATATATATATACACTTATGTTAGAATCTTACGGTTCACAAGTCGAATCTCATAATTCGAGTCAATTCAACCTAAATTTGATGCGAATCTAAAAAGTATAAGAATCTATACTGAATCGTACGATTCAATGGTGAATCGTAAGAATCGATACGAATCTACGATTCTTATCAAATCTTATTTATTAAATAAAGTGAATCTTATTTAAAAAAATCTATGCAATCGGAAGATTGAAATTCCTTTTTCAATTTTATTTTTTGAACTTAACGAAGCTCATTAATATGACTAACTTTATAAATTCTATTATAATCATTTTTTTGTTTATTCTTTTAATTTGGAAGACTAGCAATACCGATTTAGGTTTTTATTGTGATTTTTATGGGGTAAAAGAACTATTAGTATATTTATAATATTAGTTTTTACATTTGAATTTCTTTTTTTATCCATATATATATATATATATATATATATATATATATAATGATATATTCTACTATTTATATTATATTTAATATATTGTATTATTAGAAATTTTTAATAATGATTATTATTAACTAGTATATATTAAAATTAAGGAGTACCTTAAATAAAATATACTTTTTACATAAAATATATTATTTTTAATTAATATTATTAATATGAACTAAATTTTACGATTCGATTCGATTCTCAATTCATAAATTAGAAATTTCAATTATCAATTCGAATCTCAATTTGGCAACTATGTATATATATATATAGTTAGAATTCCATTGTAACTAAGTTTTTTTTTTTTTTTTTTTGGTTTTGGAAAATTCAGCCACAGAAAAATTAGAAATGAAGAGTACTATTTGATCTTAAGAATGCTAATTTTAAAAATGAGTAATTATTTTTCTCTGAATTTTTATTGTACAGTCTGAAAATGAACAACTTATATAGTTAAATTATTAAACATGATTTTACGATAAATTCACAATCCCTGAAATCTAGAAATTAAATGGTTTGGTCCGGCATCACATAGTTGTCGCTAGGTGGTTTGCCGACAGCCTCATGTTTCAAAATAAAACCATTTTTTATATACATAAATGAAAAATTATTGTGGAGCGTGAAGCTACAAATGTAGCTTGCGTTACTTTTTTTTTTTTTTACATTTTTGTAAATGTATAAAAAAAATAAAGTATTTTAAAAAATATGAATTTTTAAATTTATGGTTTCAAAAACATAAAAAATAGACAATTTTTTTTTCTCTCTTTTCATTCTCTAGTATTGCATGATATTCATCAATATTATCTCCAAAATAAAACTGAACAATAAGAAAGTTTATCTTCAAAAAATTATCTCATTCCATCTATCCATAACTTTTCTTTGGTTTGTTGATCTAACTTTTATTTTTCTCAATATTTTTCTTTTAATGGCCAACAAATATTTTAAAGACAGAGAGAATAAAGAGAAAAAGCGAAAGAAAAAGATAAATAAAGTGAGTTTTAGATTTTTTTTTTAAAAAAGAATTTTCATAGCTAATATCTCTTTTTTCTTTATTGGTTGTTTTTTCTGATTTGTTTTAACGATTATTTTTTATTGATTCATTTTTCAGTTTTATGTGATTGTTTTTTCTAGTTGTTTTAGTGGTTGTTTTGGTGATTATATTTTTCTAATTGTTTTAACAGTTGTTTCACTGGTTGTTTTGGTAGTTATTTTTTTGTTGGTTCTT